>OX411308.1:140396600-140556029 GCA_948150685.1 Rhaphigaster nebulosa | reverse complement strand
TTCTTAACCACGCATAATTTGTTAACAATAAATACCATCCGACTTGATCATCTGTATCAGCAAGATCAATGATACCGAGATCACTATACCGAGTCGTTCTATGTATTGGTATGTTAAATTGGCTGCTAATTTCACGAATATAACGATTTTGGAGAAGAATTTGTTTTTCAAATAGGTCATACAGATTGTTGGGTGTTTTGCTATTAAAAAGTTGATAAAGGAAACTGCCTATATATTTTCTTCTCTCAAAAAGTTTCAGCCAGCCAAGTATTTTAAAGAAAGGAGTTATTTAGTCATAAATGCGAATATCAAAAAAGGAAAGGCACACATGCAATAAACGCTCTCTGAAGTACTAACAAATCTTTATTTAGCATGTCGGTAAACAATAGACTGCAATAATCTAAGTGTGGTAATATAAATGCGGAAACAAGATGTTTTCGTGCAGATACTGGCAAGCAATCTTTGTTTCTAAGTAAAAAGCCTAAAGTTTTGAAAATTTTCTTAGATATATTTACTGTGTGATCCTGCCAATCAAGTGAACTGGAGAAAGTAATACCCAAAAGCTGTAAAGATTGGGAGTATTCAATGCATGTATTCTTTAGAAATATTTGTTGAGGATTTCTTTCAAACAATGATTATAAATAAAATCTACGGCCAAAAATAATTGCTTTTGTCTTGGATGGGTTCAGAACGAGTTTTAACCTCATTGACCTGGCTAACAATTTCTTTTACATCTTGATTCATTTTATTAATTGTTTCGTTGAATTTATCAACAGGGGAATATATGTAAATGACAATATCATGATTTGAATAACAATGAGATTTCCGAAATGTACAGAAGAAAGAGGAGCGGTCCCAAGAAAGAGCTTTGAGGGACTCCCGTTAGTATTGGAAGAAAATCCGATATGGACCCGTCACTATCATCACCCCTTGAGTTCTTATTTTTAAATAAGCTTCGAAACCATAGTACTGCGCCATTGGAAAATTTGAACTTGTTTCTTAACATTTTCAATAATATATTGTAGTCTACTAGGTCAAAAGTCTTTTTAAAATCAAATGAAACAAGAACTGTGATCTGTCGTCGATCCATCGCAAATCTGTAAGTCTTAATAGTGCTGTTTGAGTACTGTGTCCAGATCGGAAGCCAAACTGGTATTTGTCAAAAAGTCATATACAAAAAAAAAAAAGTCATATACAACACGTTCGAGAACCTTTTACACTCAACATAATTTTGCAATAGGTCTGTAGTGTTCGGCATCACCTGGTCTTTGATTTTTAGGAAGAGGGGTAATTAATACGGTTTTCCAAAGTGATGAGAAAATTTATGATTTCAAAGGGAAATTCAGAATGTTTAAAAGAGTGGGGACTATCAGTGGTAAGAATAATTTGACATATTTTAAAGATAGCCTATCGATTCCGGATGAATGCATATTCGATTTGTGAAAAGTTTTAAGTTAATATGGGAAAAGAAAAAATCATTAGAGTTGAATTTATTTTCAATGTAAAGTATATCTGAAGAAGAAGAGATAAGATTTGATAAAGGATTTGTAAAAAAAATGATTTAGGTCGGATTTTGATACAGCCAAAGGTAACAGATCACGATTTTTAATAAAACTAAGACTACGAATATTTTTCCAAAGTTTTTCTGACTTACTGCACTAAGTCAAATTATCCAAATAGTAATTTTGTTTATTTTTCCGAACCATTAAGGTGACTTTATTTCTATAAAGTTTAAATAGTTAAGAGTTTGAGAATTTCTCATGAGTTTATAATTTCCTGGTCAGTTATAAGGGTGGAATTTCCTAAAAGACCTATTATGGAGAGACGGAATATATAACATTTTATTTAATAAATCTCCAAGATTAAACTTATACTACGCAGAACACAACAATAGATAACGAATTAATCAGATGAAATCCGCATGATGATGAAGAAGGATCAATTGATTGATTGATTAGGGATGTTAAAAAACGAATCAGTTTTGCAGAATTTATCGTAAAATTGTGTAGACATTTCTAACTTCCTAGAATACAAATCTGCTTAAGATTGGTATCCTTTATTTACAATTATATACATCGCGTAATTTATCAATGTCTTCATAATAACAATTAGTCCACTATTATTCAAAAAAGAATATATTTTCTTATATTTTACTTCATTTTTCATAAAAGCTAGAAAGCAATCTTGCAAAGAACTTAAAGCCAATCCACGCTTCCATTATTAACACCACTTAAAGTGATTTATCGATCCCTATACGATGCCCGCTATTTTATAGGGGAAAATGCGTGAAGAATCTTTTAAGGGTCCCTCCAGTGGCGATAGCCCACTCTAAATCAATTTATGCTAAAGAGGTGATTTACTCAATATGAAAATTACGTTAATAGTTTTAAGGTGTCCAAAACTTTTGATAAATTGATTAAGTTTAAAAGAAGTTCTTGAAAAAATTATGAATTAAAATAGAATGAATTATCGTTGCGATAACAATAGAAAATTACAGTGAATGAGTTAAAAATCATCTGCGCCCCTCTTTTCTACATTAAAAGAATTACAAGAGAAACTCATTAAATTATACGGAACGAAATAAAATATTAAAACATTAATTGGAAAAGAATTTCAACTATTTCTATAGAATCCAAAATAAAAATAACAATTTCATAGCACCAAAAATACTTTAAATTCTAGTACACAACAAAGCTTTCGAGAATCGAGAAAATATCACTATATTGGAAATAATATATGGAATTAAAAAAAACACGTGAATTTATTTGTTGATAAATTTATTTTACTTTAAAAAGGCTGTTTTATTATATTTAATTAGGACACATGAAGAATAAATAATAAAAAAGTTAGACTAAGGCCAAAACGTATGTACTGCATTATTTGTTTGATTCAAAATTAAATCCTAGAAAGGAAAAGAGAAAATTTACTTTTCTCTACTTAAACTTATTTGAACTTAGATTGCTAGGTAGCTACGGAGCTATGTAGAAGCACGGAAGGACTTTTTGTTCTGCTTGAGGATTATGCGAAGGAAGATGGTACTATTTATTAAAAAAGAGAAAAAGTCATTATAAATAATTGAACAGATTGCACTCCATTGAGAAATTCCTGAAAATCTATTGCTGTTAGGACAAAGTTATAGATTTTGGACAAGACGTGATGGTGTTTTCCTGACAGTTGTGGAAGCCCGCTGAAGGATAGACGGCCTAACTTTTAATAGAAATATTGTCGACTCCTTTATAAGTTTCCATTGAAAGAGGAAAAATTATTTGAAGACATGAGAAAAGAATACATCCAAAAATAAGTTTTCGTTGTTTCCAAGTCCTGGGACTAGAAAATAAAATTCGTTTGAAAAGTAAAAAATCTATAGGTACTGTTTAATTTTAATATGTATGAACTCTTTTTGAATTACCTATAAAAACTCACTTTGGTTATAAAGAGAAGGAAGCTATAAAAAACATTTGATAGGTTATATTGATGCTATTACCGAAAATCAATTATTTTTATCCTATTTAATTATTATATATATACATTTAACTATTATATGTTCCTGGAAGTTGGAGATTCATAATTTATAGTAAATTACTAATAATCTAAAGTTATTAATATAAGAGTTATTTATGTTTGAAAATTTTTTGAAATAATAAAACCTTTACATTTTTAATACTACGTCGTAGCTCCTCAGAAATTATTAGATTACAATAGGATAACACTTCCAACTAGGTAGTTTTATTTTAAGTCTAATAAACCTGGAACTTCATGTATCATGACCAGGTCATCATCCAAGACTACTTTTTTACTTCAAATATCTTCAAAGATATGACCTTTCAATGACGAACAGAATGATGAATTATGTGACGATAGGTCGAACTGGACATTAGTACATGCTTGCAAAAGATCTTGCGTCAAATGTTGTTTTAACTTTAGAGGAGGATTGTAGGAATAAGTGGAGCCAATTAGGGGTTATGCTAAACGATTAGGATGATGACTAACATTCTGATGAAATTTGGAGAATTCGGATGGAATAAGGCTTTCAAAAAATGGATTGGTTTAGGCCATATTTTGGTACGTAGGTAGATGAAATTTGGTCGATAGAAATTTGACTGTTTTAAAAGAAAGCAATCCATTGTTTGAGAGAAAAAAATATTTCAATATTTTTTTCCTCGTTGTAAGAAAGAGATCCCGGACAAAGAAACGATTAGAATGGCTGACCTTACTAATACTTAATACACGGGGAGAGGGGAAGATTATCTGAGGAGGGTTGGAAGATTGTTAGGATTCCTGGGGGACGCAGCAATCGCCCGTAGCACCTGATCTATGTACTCCTTTTATCTACATCATAACCCGTCACAACTCTATACTCCATTTCCCCCGCTGTTCATTCTCCCCGCCCGCCCAATCTCACACTCGTTTATATCCTTTTATATGGTCTCATGTTCGCCTAAGCATAGCTATACGGGTAATAGCTGAATTGGTTCAATTTTTCACACAAACCATTCTGTTATTAATATTAAAACTATATCTATATATTAAGGGCAAGCACACACCTATTTAATATATATATATATATATATATATATATATATATATATATATATATATATATATATATATATATATATATTAAATAGGTGTGTGCTTGCCCTTAATATATAGATATAGTTTTAATATTAATAACAGAATGGTTTGTGTGAAAAATTGAACCAATTCAGCTATTACCCGTATAGCTATTCTTAGGTAGTTATGTATATATATATATATATATATATATATATATATATATATATATATATATATATAGTATATATATATAGTAGTTATGTATATATATATGTATATATATATATATATATATATATATATATATATATATATATATATATATATATATATATATATATATATATATATGGATTCATTTATGAAGGCTAAGAAAAAAATTGGTTTCATTTAATATTTAATTATAAACAATTGTAAAAAAACAAAACAGAGAACACATTGGATATGGCTATAAGTATAATAAATAAATATACTAAGCCTGTATGCATGTTTATTTATTATTAGTTAAACCTAATTTTATTGTGTTTCTTGTTTACATTATGTTCAAACAATGAATCGAGCCTCTCATAGGTTGGAGAAAAACCCTACCGTCATCAGTTCCTTGCATGAGCGAACAGAAACACTAGTATGAGGAGTAGCAATACAGGATTTTTTATATTTAAACAATAGTCGACTATGGCAATTTTACCTGAAAAAGTATGGAGAATTCTAAAAATTGGCTGATTGCTTTTTGGGATACTGATTACGGATTTCAACTATGTTACCTTAAACTTTTCCCAGAAATATTTAAAAAATACAAAAACACTAAAAAAATTGATATGTATTCGTTTTTTCTCTTATAGCATGAAAACTATGTATTTTTTTTTATGAACATCGACCTATACTAAATTAAACAAGTGTGAGTTCCTAACAATTTTTTACTCCATCATTTTTTTTGCCCGGGGAATTTTACGTTCAGGAGCATCCGCTCTTAGTCTGATGGGATCCTGTCAAAAGGAGGCCAGAACAAAAATTAGGTGGAAAGTATTAGAGATGTTCTGAAAATTAGCTCATTTATGTTTTTTAGGGTGCTGATTATAATTTCAGTATTGTTACCGGAAATATAAAATTTTTTTTTTTCTTTTCATAATTTGAAAACCATGTATTATTTGAATACATTCTATTATTAATTTTTTACTAAATTAAAGAAGAGTAAATTACCTACAATTTTAATTCAAATGAGTTGTTTTTTTTTGGCTGCTCAGTTTTTAAGCGAGTGCAAGTCGAAATTAATTTTTGAGCCATTCTATTTATTTTTATGTTTCAGTGAAAAATTAGAGATAACAAAGTTAAAATTCTGTCTTAAAACGTAGTGACAAACTTGAGGCAATTAATAAGTAATTTAGTCTTAGTCATTATGTTAAGTCAGACTTTTCTTAGTTTCTTATTTTCAGAACTATTACTGACTATTCATAAATTATAAATGATTTTCAGATGACAAAATATATTTTCAATACGCCTACTAAGAAAATGAAAGGCTTAACTAAAATTATCAACATTGGGTGGACAAATGCAATAGATAGTTAGGTGATAAAGATTATTAAAATTCCGAATGAGCCCGCATAGTAACATATGAATATTAGGTTCCATTAAATAAGAAATGCATTTATATCAAAGGAAATATTATAGATAAATAAAATATATTTTCAAGGATTCAGAAAGATTCGTAGGTCTCAAACAATATATACTTGTACCATTATACAAAGATTACCCCAAGCAATTATCAAATGAAATTGTATGGACTTATTAATATTTATGAATAATTTTATAGATGTTTAAGATTTTGAAATATAGATGGTGCTACTTAAAGAGAATACATATTGAAGTTACAAATGAGCCCCTATAAAAACAAATTACGTTAGTGTCAAAGTTATTGGATAATAGTTTAATGTTCAAGCTTAATGTCGCCTGACTATTGTCTACTGTGTTGTCATGTTACGATATTTCATGTATGAATGCCTTTTGTTGACACAAGACATTAATATGCACTAAAATGACGAAAATGCGTGGAAGAGGTGAAGGCAAATATGCACGGAAGCCATGAAAAAATAAATGCATTCCTGGTAATTGGTAACAATTGTAAAAGTTTTTATTCGAAATTTTTGGAACAGCCTCATTTGAGCCTTTTGACATGTAATAAAATACTTGAAAAGCCATTTTCTGTACGTTATGAAATTGGTTTACTTAATCATTTATAGAGGTTTAGCATTAATGTTGCGTTTATATCCATTACATCCAGAATTATCAGAAGTTCATTTAGAAAAATTAAATGTCTATTCTATATCATTTTCATATATTTAGTCTTTCATTCTAGTTCATTTAGCCTAATTTACTTCAACTGTGGATGGATTTTCTCTACTTGTTTCGTTAAAGTAAAAAATAAAAAATGTTACTAGAAATAAAAGTTATTTTTAATTTTTCGATTTTTATGAAAATTCGTATTTATGAGTTTTTAAGGAAGCTTGAATCTGACTTGTATATTTAATACAATCGGCAATATTTGTTTCTTATTTTGCACAAATAAGAAAATCGGTGGTATCCATGCAAGAACCTTGAGATCCATGCAGAGCGAAGGCAAAAAATAAAAAATTGTTGAAATTATATAAAATATTTTTTTTTCTCGAACCCTGGGGATGTATCTATGTACAAACACAGAAAATGAGGACATTTCTTCTCGAAGGTTGTATTGAGGAGTGAAATACTATAATTTATTGTTCTTCCATAAAAAAAGCTAATTTGTAGATGAAATTTGGTCGATAGAAATTTGACTGTTTTAAAAGAAAGCAATCCATTGTTTGAGAGAAAACAATATTTCAATATTTTTTCCCTCGTTGTAAGATAGAGATCCCGGACAAAGAAACGATTAGAATGGCTGACCCTACTAATACTTAATACACGGGGAGAGGGAAAGATTATCTGAGGAGGGTCGGAAGATTGTTAGGTATCTGATATTTTTTGACCTAGCATGACCAAAAAAAGTTTCATAGAAATCGGTGATACCTCGTCCGCTCATTATCCATTTAAGATATAAAATAAATTAAACGTAGTTATACTGTTCACAGATACGAAGCAAATCGTATATTTTATAAAATTAACTTTATCTGATCTATTAACTTTACACTGATGGATAACTGTTATCTTAAGTAAACTACCCCGAAACAAAATAAAATAAACATACCGTTTTAATTAATTCCATTAAAAATTTGCGATAATACCCTCCCATGATTGTCAAATCTGCTGTGAAAAGGTGAATGAATAATAAATTCAATTTAAGGAAAGACAATTGTCATATAATTCAAGGTGAATAAGAACTAGGGATTTTATTTAAAGAAGATTACTTTGAATTTTTTATGTCTCCCTTTATAAAAAAGAAGAAATCAGATTTTTGTTTCCATTTAAATTATTGATTATTCAGAGATGAAATAACAATGGCTATATTTTAATTAGTGCTTACTATTTCACCAGGTATTCAATTACCTCTGTAAAATTTTTAGATTCAACAGAAGTCATAAACTTTCATTTTATAACATTTTGCGCAACAACCAAATGTGGACTAATGGTTTATTGTTTTCAAAATATTACATAATTTAATTTGATTTAATTATAGAGCTTCCCGAATAAAAAAAAAATATTACAAAATAAATGTAATTTTATCATTATCGACCTACTATCTTATTCTGGTTATGTATTAAACCGAACTTGATCAGCTTGTAGAATCAGTATGGTTCTGAAAAAAAAACACATTTTGAGAATGAGATTTAGGCAAAGTGCAGTCAGCTGTTTAACAATGGCATAAATAAAATGAAACCTTTCTTAAACGGCTTTTGTAGATGATTTGTTAGAATACTTAGCTTAAGGTATCATTTCTGGTGGTTTTTTATGGTCTTCTTATTATTTTTTTTTGTGTGTGTCGTGTTATAAACGCACACTTCTTCTATTTAACTCCATTTAGGATCAATTTCGACATGAAAAACAAAAATACAAAAAAGTATATAGGAAATCAGACATCAAACTTAGTTATTTTATAATTTATTTTTTTTAATTACAGACCTTCATGACATCAAAAGTCTTGTGGCCATATATCATCAATTGATGCGGCAAAATATAAATTAGACAGTATTTAAAGACAACTTTTAATACAAATTTAACTTTATTGCTGCTTAACTTGTTTAGCGAAAGTCATTGGCGTTCTGAAAATATATCCTTTCGTTAAACTTTTCTTAAAGCTGTCGCTAAACTGACGAAAATGTATGGGACAAGATGAAGTTAAGGCCAATTTGCATAGCAGCCATGAAGAAATAAATGCATTCCTGGTTTGAATTGTAAAAGTTTTTATTCGAAATTTCTGGAACAGCGTCATTTGAGCCTTTTGATATCTAAGAGTGTGTTTTTATCCATTACATCCAGAATTATCGAAAGTTCATTTAGAACAAATTAAATGTCTATCCTGCTCACTCTTGTTCATGCACCCTTATCTACTTCAACTGCGAATGTATTTTCTCAACTTGTTTTGTTAATATAAAAAATAAAATTAAAAAAAAAGAAGAAAAAAAGTTATTTTTAACTTTAACTTTTGGAAAGTTAGTTATCTTGAAGCTAGGTTTTTTTCGAATTAGGGATTGCTAAATTATTTGTCACTTTTATAATTTTGTTTTTATTGGAAACCATTTCGAATGTTATGCATTCATCTTCAGTTCAAGGTAAAACGGATTATATCAAACAGAAAAGTATGTACTGATTTGTTCTCGCACTGAACCAACAATTTCGCACTGAACTAAGATCTTTTTCCTCGTTTTTTTTTTTTTTTAATGATAATGAATTTCTGGTTTTCCGGATTTCCGATTCCGGGAAAAGTAAAATATCTTCTGGATCATTCAGGAAGTGAAAAATAATAAGATTGCTTTTAGTCAAGATAACTTCATTTAAATAAAACAGAAATATATTAAAGCTACGCAGACTGTCTAAATCTCGAAATGTAATGAGCGAACATTTGGAAACTTTATTAATTAAATTCCCAATGAACAAAACATTAAGTATCATTTTCTTGATCAAAAAAACATACTGACATAGGGTGCTGTAACATATTCTATATATCTATTTTTTACAATAGCTATACACTGAGGGCTATGGAATTGGTCACTCTTATTTATTTTTCTGGTTACCAAAACACAAATTATAGAAATCTTCACAGTCAAATGTCAATTAATCTTAATTAATTAACTAATTTCCAAGATTTTAAAGTCAATTGTAACTGTTTCCAAATCAATTGTCATCTTTTCCATTTCAATTGTAACTTTTTCCATTTCAATTGTAATCCAACCGGACATGAATTAATTCAATATTATTTATTTTATTATTGACAAATAATTATTTTAATTACAATATGACTTTTGAAATAATTTTGGCTTATTTTTCCGACTTTTTTTTTCTTTTATTAGATAATTGATGTATTATATTGAAGTACTAATTTCAAATAGTTTAAATTTTTTAAATAAAATTGTTGTTTATTTATTTTTAGATATTTATTATTTGTATTTTATTTGGTGGATGGTGGGAGAGGGCGGTGGATTTCATTGATTTCGTTATCGTTCATTAGGTTTTCGAAGTTGCTACTGTCTAATTTACTATCGAAATATTTCCGCCACCAGTATTTCTAGTAGAAATTTAGTAGAATAAGAATAGAAATAATAACAATAATAAATAATAATAATAATAAATAATAGTATAATAGCAGTAATAGTATAATAAACATAATAATAAATAATAGTAGAAAATTATTAGAATAATTTAATAGACATTTTCTAACAAATTATTAACTTTCAATATTCTTCGGTATAGGTATCGTTTACTAGATTTTCAAGGGAGCTATTTTCGAATTTACTATCGGATTTCCAATCGCGCATGCGCATTTCGATTTTCCGTTGCTGTTGAATTTTTCTAGGATAAAGGTGTCGTTTTATAGCTTTTCGAGGGTTCTGATTCCATTGTTTAATTGGATTTTGGATAGCACATGCGCGTTTTGCAATTTCGTTAATATTGGAGTTTTCTATGACATAGGGATTGTTATAAAGGTTTTCGAGGGTTCTGATTCCATTACTTGAATTGGATTTTGGATCGCGCGTGTGAATTTCGCTTTTAAGTTACTGTTGAATTTTTCTATAATATAGGGATCGTTTATTAGGTTTTCAAAGGTTCTAATTCCGTTTTTCGAATTGAAATTTTTATTGAGCATGCGCATTTCGAATTACTATTACAGTTGACATTTCTTTGGTACAGGAATCGTTTATTAAGTTTTCAATCACTATATTTTCGAATTTACTTTCGGATTTTTGATCGCGCATGCGCTTTTAGATTTACTGCTCTTATCGAAGTTTTCTTCGTTTATAAGTGCCGTTTATTAGATTTTCAAAGATTTTGATTCAGTTTTACGAATTGGACATTTTATCGACCATACTCATTTGGGAAAACCATTACAATTGAACTTTCGGTACAACTCTAGAGGAGCGGCGCACTATCAGAAGAGTCTAGAGACTGAATCGAGTGTCGTCTCACTAGCGATCTCTGCGTCCATTCTTGTTAACTACGTGCTCTTTTTTTCCACAATTTCTTATAAATTTGGTTTTATGCCCACCGCTTAAAGCTGTTTTTTTACAAGCAATTTTTCGATTGCTATGAAAATTCGTATTTAGTAGTTTTTGGGGGTGCAAAAAACTAGTATAAACTTTGTCTCTCCCTAAAAAATATTTTACCCCGCTTTGTTACGTCGCGACAAATTTTATTCCCAGTTGCTACACCCATTGTGATTTAAGTTTGTTAGATTATAGTTTTCACCTATTTATGATGGTGAATGGGTAATTTCATGCTTTTTAATTATGAATTTAATCATTTATAATGAAATGGATAATAATAACAGTATTTATTTTTGTAGAAAATTAAATTAATTATATAAAAAATTCAATTGCGATAGTAAAGTGGTAATTTTATAGTTTTTAATTATGAACATATTTATTTACCTTATTTTTAGATAATTAAATTAGAACTAAATTAATTATTAGAAATGTTTATTAATCATGGCCTTGAATTATGAAAATCATTTAAAAAAAATTACTTGATTAATTATTATTTAATTGTATAAAAATAAGTGATATAATTATATTCTTATGTGAAAAAAGGAGAAGATGTTAAGTAAATTAAAACAAAAAAGTAACTTTATTATTTTAAAAAAAAAACAGTTATACTCAAATAAGAAACAATTTGAAAACTGTGAAACAGCTTAAAGCGGTGAGCATAAAACCAAATTTTTAAGAAAGTGCTGAAAAAGGAGGCACGTAGTTGACAAGAATGGCACCAGAGATCGCTAGTGGGACGACACTCTATTCAATCTCTAGAATCTTCTAATAGTGCGCCGCTCCTCTGTAGTTATAATGAACTTTCTTTCGGTGAAATTATTGTTTATTAGATCTTATAGGACGATATATTCAACAAAATGTCAAATATAATTGAAATCAGAAATACGCATGCTCGATAGAAAATAAAATTAAAAAAAATGCAATCAGATACCGCGAAAACCTAATTAACGATTTGTATAACAAAGACAACTTCAACAGAATCAAAATCGAAAAGCGCTGGCGAAATCAAATCAAAAAAATTAAAATCAAAAATTAAAAAAAATCGAATCAGAATCTTCGAAAAGCTAATAAACGATACCAGAACCAAATAAATGTCAACTGTAATAGTAATACGAAATGCGCATGCTCGATGAAAAATTCAATTAAAAAACGGAATCAGAACCTTCAAAAACTTAATAAACGATTCCTATATCATAGAAAACTTCAACAGTTACGGAAAAGCGTAATGCGCATCCGCGATCCAAAATTCAATTCAAGAAATTGAATCAGAACCAATGAAAACATAATAAACGATCCCCATTTCATAAAAAGCTCAAACAGTAACGGAAATGCAAAAGGCGCATGCCTGATTAAAAATTCAACTAAAAAATGGAATCAGAACTATCGAAAATCTAATAAAAGATCGCGTTACCATCGAAAATTTTACATAACAAAAGATAATCGAAATGCGCATGCGCGATCGAAAATCCGATATTAAATTCGGAAATATCACCCTTGAAAATCTAGTAAAAGATACATATACCAAAGAATTTTGAAAGCTAATAATTAAGTAGAAATGATCGTGGCCCTACAAAATTTCAGCAGTAAATTTGACATTACCAACTTCGAAAACCTAATGAAAGATCACCAAATCAATGAAATCCATCCTCCTCCCACCCCAATCCTCACCTACCAAATAAATAAAAAATAATAAATATTTAAAAATAAATAAACAACAATTTTATTTCAAAAATGTAAACTACTCAAAGTTAGCAATTTTTATCAATTATCCAAAAAAGTCAGAAGAATATACCGAAATTATTTCAAAAGTCATTATTGTCATTAAAAGAATTATTTTTCAATAATAAATAAATAATATTGAATTAATTCATGTCCAGTTTGGTTACAATTGAAATGTAAAAGGTGACAATTGATTTGAAGAATTACAATTGAAATGGAAAAGGTTACAATTGAATTGGAAAAGGTGACAATTGATTTGAAGCGTTACAATTGAAATGGAAAAGATTGCATTTGAAATGGAAAAAGTTATAATTGAAATGGAAATGGTGAAAATTGATTTGGAAATGTTACAATTGTCGTGGAAATGCAATAAAAGATATATTGTATAAAATTATGATCCACTTTTTGAATGAACCATTCGTTTTTTCCATCATACTTCACTACGACTTACGTTCTATCTTGCATTGATGTAATAAGCAATATTTAAACACCAGAACAAACCTTAATTCTTGAAGCAATTGAATCAAAAGTTGGAAAAAAACAATTCATTCTCTTTTTTCGTCTTGACAATACAATTCTTCATACAAATATTCAATATAGTTAGATATCATAACCATAAATGGAACTTGAATGGATTGAAATGTATTCCGCGTAAAATAATGGCTGGCCAAAACCTTTTTTTGCATCTCAGTTTAGATTTAATATATTTTGATCTAGGAAAAATTTGTAAAGGAGCAAATTTACAAGAAACTTATCATTTAAAACCATTATTTAAAGAAAATCTGTTCGCTTATCGCCATCATTAGGGCAATGCTTTCTCGTAGACGAATATACTGAAAATAAAACAATCATATTTTTTTTATACGTCGAATTTCAAGATAAAATAAATTTAAGACAAAAAAATAAAAAATAAATATAGAACATTGACGATTTCGGATAATTTAAAAATTCGTTGCTCTGCAGATATTCTAACCTTTATAGAAACCTTTTTTATTAAGCTCATATATATTTAAATACAAAGAACACCGGCATAAAATAAAATTTATGAATATACCGAATTTTCCCATTTATTTGTAAGGGTTCATGTCCGGAATGAATTTTTAAAGGATAGGTCAAATCAATTAAAAATCCTTATATTTGACCCGCTTAATAAAAGAAAATTACTTTAAGAAATCTATAGAAATAGAAAACATGCTCCATTAATCTGTATTCTACGACCCATATTTAAATATACCTCCAATTACTTCCATTCTAAAAAGTTTTCAATTTTTCATTCTAAAAATAAAATGAAAGCCTGAATAAAAGTAGGCAGTACAATGTTTACACTGCCTCAATAGCCTCCGGTTTTCTTTTAAGGAATTCCACCTTGGCAGAGAAGCTAACTTTAATAAGAATAAGATTCCACATCTTGTTAATATTGACAAAGTGCTCGTATTCTCGAGTCTTACGGAACCATAAAGTCGCATTTAATAACGTTTTCAAGAGAAGTTTCACGTTTTTCAAAATAAGTATAATATTTCCTTATTTTTTTTTCAAATATTCATATTTTTTTTTCAAAAAGGTTTTTTCAAACATCCTCATACTCAGATGTTTGTAAATATTTGAAAACAAAAATTATACCAGTATGGAAAAAAAGAAGAAAGAAATGGATTTCAAGATACAATGAGAGGGGAAAAATAGAGGCTCATTATTTTCAATACTTACAATTTATTAAGTTAAATCTTCATTAATAGACGTATCTAAATATTATATTTGAATTAGAATTGTTTTTATTAGCTTTTATGCTGTACACATACATCAGTGGAGTCTAGCCCAATCATTGTTAGTATTGGTTAGTTTAAATTTATAAATACTAATAATTCATAATAAAGAATTAATAGTAAAGTAGATTCATTTATTGTGATCGTAAGAAATATAAAAATTAAAAATACATGTGTGTGTGTGTGTATACATTATATCCATATACACAAACATACATCCTTTAGCTTGATCTATATTTATTCTAAAACATAACCTCTTAACCTGGATGCTTCTAATGCAAAATAATAAATATTGCTCAGTTTGTTATAATGATCTATTGTTGTTAATTGTTTTATTTTTTCAGTCGGGTCTATTTTCTCGTTTATAACAATTGTTTTCAATATTTCACTCATATCATGAAGCATGATATAAAAAGATGTTATAAGTTGTCTTTTTCACGTGCACAATGGGCAAGGAGACTGAGGTTCAAATCTGTAAAGGCACGAGTTAAGGATTAACCTCTGTTTGTGGCTACCTGATAACCGCATCTGAGCTATCAGTATGCATTTATTAATATAACATTAATACTTAGGTATTGTTCCGGTTGATTGAAGATTGTTGTATGCCTACAATTCTCATTGTAGCTGGAGTTTAAAGCTCTTTCTATGTCCAGACTCAATAAGTGGTTATCCAGGTGTTCTATCAGTTGTAATTTAAATCGTTTTATGTGGTTACTAAACTGATTATACCATAGTCCTCAGTCAAATTATTCAGGCTGTTGAAGATCACAATGAATAATGTGTGCTGTGCAGTTAAAATTAAAAATGAAGTATCCCGAGATTTTCCTCAGACAAAGGCTTGAGACAGAGAAATGCACTGGTATCCTGTTTAACCTCCCACTTGAAAAAACAGTAAGAGAATCAAGGATCCAAATCCGTGGAACAATATTTAATAGATCTGCTATAATCCTCGCCAATGGTGATGACTTCGATACGGTAGGAGTTTTATACTTGTATACGGAGCTGTACTTGAAGCTTTTCAAGCCCTGATTGATCCTGCCAGGAGGCTCGGACTTGAGGTCAATGTCATGAAAACTAAATATATATCGGAGGAGACCCCAACTCCAAGAGAGATGACTGCCTTCGACTAGTACATGTTTGAGAAGGAATCTCAATTTGTGTACCTGGCTTGAATGTTTACTGTACCATTATAATGTACAACTTTGGAGGTTAACAAGGTTAACAAGCGGTTTCGAGCTATTCCGGCACTTTAGAAGTAGGCCCCTATCTAGAAAAACTAAAATAAATCTTTATAAACTCTGACCGATTCTATTGTATTAAATCCACAAATCTATAGAGCGAGACCTCGCCATTTTCAAAAGGAAAGTTCTGCGTCGAATATTAGGAGGATTGCAAGTTGGAAATGAGTGTCGTAGAGGCACCAATCAGGAGTGGTATATATATAATGTACCTGTAAGTATATATAATGAACCTGACGTAATAACCGCCTGAAATGGGCTGGTCATATGGCCAGGATAGAAGGCAACGAAATACCAAAAAAGCTCCTGAGAGGAACAATCTATGGTAAAAGGCGGTGTGGAAGACCGAGAGCAAGATGGGTAGATGGCATTACCCACGTATCCTAGGAGTCCACAATTGGATGGTGGCTGCGCGAGATAGTGACAATTAGGTTGTTGCAGGAGGCTAAGCCTCGGCAACGAATTGTTGCCTCATTCAGATAGAGAGATTGAAATACATCGAAAATATATTGTCACTAGCAAATGATCGTGAATTTGATTATTTATCATTACAATATATTTCTAATGTATTACCATCCTTAACTGCATAACGAAGATGGAGAGTTCTTAAGAAATTAAGAACTTAAGAAATATAAGACAAATAGGACCTAGCTGATATCTGGTAACTATTAGGTCTAGGCATAGGTCCCACTTCATATTTGAAAACATAAATTTTTTATAAGCAAATGATAATTTTATTCATACTGAAATTAATTATCTGAAATTGTTTCACTATTTTTTTTTATTTGGACATAAGTAGTTCTGTCCTATAAAGAGGTAAAGCAGTTGTTTTGTCCAAAATTTAATTAAAATGAGTTAATATTTCACGTTCATTACATTTATATTTTTTATAAATACAATGTAAACGAAACATAACTGCCAATTAATTTTCACAAACAGAGGTACGTCTGTCATTTTCAGGCAATTTCAACTGGTTGTTGTATATATGGCGGAATTCGTTCCAATTAGGTAGGTAATTTTATAAAACAAATATTAATTAAAGCAAAAACGCAATTGTAGCAAAGAACCTACCTTTTGAAAGCAATAATTTACTATAAGGAAGTTATATGTAAACACAATCTATATATAGAAGAATTTATTAAGTAATCTTTTATCCTACTAATATATAACATTTAACACCTATTAATATTTTAATAATTCTACATACATTGCTTTGTATTGTATATTCTTTATTTGTGATTGCTGATTCCATAAATATTTTTTTCTAAATATTAATAAAGGCAAACATGTAAATTAAAATGACAAGAAAAAAAAATAAAAATAAAATACTTAGTAGTATGTAAATTATAATGATTATACGCTTTTTTAATTAAGTAATATTACTTAATTACTTAAAAATATATATAAATAAGTAGTTATAAAATAAAAAAACTCTTTCACGCTTTGTTTTTCCAGAACCTTTTTAAAGAAATAAATTAATAGTAGGGTTTGAAATGCTCTAGATATTTTTAGGAAAAAATAAGATCACTTCGACATCTGAAGTTTTTATTATCTATTGTTGCTAAGGGCCCAGAAACAATGTTATTTGGCCCTGAGCCGGACTCCAGTACATCTACTCGTTTAAACAGGAAAGAAATCAAATTCCTGGGATACAAA
Source organism: Rhaphigaster nebulosa (assembly GCA_948150685.1). Classification (NCBI taxonomy): domain Eukaryota; kingdom Metazoa; phylum Arthropoda; class Insecta; order Hemiptera; family Pentatomidae; genus Rhaphigaster; species Rhaphigaster nebulosa. The sequence continues at coordinate 140,538,431 of OX411308.1, read as the reverse complement.
GACCGTGGGGAGGGGAAGCATACTGATGCTTAAAACCTGGTATGAAGCAACGTAAACTCTTCATCAATATGTCAGAAGAAAAGGTCAAATTTTACCAGAACTTGACAAAGAATGAGTTGGGAAAAAGAACGGGTCTCCAAACGGGGAATTTTCTGCTTAAAGATCATCTCAAAAAGATGCAACTAGTGGAGGATTCCACTTGCCGTCTGTGTCCAGAAGATAAAGAAAAGGCAGTGCAAATTCTGAGAGAATGTGAAGCCCATATCTTCTACAGACTGCAATATTAAAAATATGCACTAATAAAATCTGAAGATATTGCTAGATCTAACCCGAGAGAATTAATGTGCTTCCTAAGAAGCATAAATTTCAATTGGATCTCAAGACGAACAGAGGGGTGTCTCACAAAAGATCCATATGGATAGTGGTAAGGAAAGTATAATAATAATGATTATAATTATCTGTTGTTTCAGATATATAAAATCCAAGAATCGAATATCAATCAAATACAATAATATTTTGCAGACCTTTAATTTCAGACATGGAATCTGTTTTTCTATTTTTTTTTCATTAAAGTTAATTTTATTATTAATTTTAAGCAGTTTTAATTACACTTTTGTCGTGTACCTATGACTAATTATGCTACTAACAGTAAAAGGTATTAATTTATTTTACAAAATTTTTAACCACTAATTTAAATAGAGAACAATATTTGATCTTCTCGCGGAACAATCGAGTATACAAAATATAGGAAGCGATTAATATAGTGCGCTACCTTCCTACAGAAGAGACAAGAGAAAAAAAAATCTGAATTATAAAATGACGATCTTCAATGAAGAAACCTCAACAATCAAACTGACCCCCTACCATCTTTCTTTCTTCTGGCTCGTACTGGCTTGAATTCTTTGCGTCTATTTTTATATTTCTTATAATTTATTAATTTATTCATTTAATATTTTGGTTTTGCTATTACGTTTCCCCATTTATTTTAAAATTCACTTATTTTATATTTCATTAACGTTAATTTATTTTTATTTTTATAAATTTTGATTGGGTGATACACATTTCTAAAGGCACTATCATTGCTATACTGATAATATGCTAATTTCCATGGACAATGTAAAATTTATAAATACACAACCCTTCGATAGTGTTAGGACATCAGTATTTATTGCAATTATTCAGTTATTCCTTTGTATAATAAATTTATCATTTCATTCGATTTTACAATCCATGACAGCATCTGATCCAGCCTGCCATGTTTCTTTGAGGGGTGGCTAGTCAAGATTTCTTATCGATTTTTTAATTTTTTTTTATGCTACTTATGTCAATAATGAGCTAAGACAAATACTATAGACCATTAACTGCCATCTCTGTAACCCTTTCTATTTGTTAAAAGTTTCTATTTGTTCAACTATTATTTAGTTCAATGCAACTTGCTGATGTAATGAAACATCTATCCTCTCTTAAGCATCACTAGTGCCTAGTAACTCACCTCCATTTTTCACTTGGAAGGGGAAATGTGAAGCATGTATCAAGGTAGGGGTGGAAGCGGAATAGAAGGAAATAGAGGGACAAATCGATGGAGCTGCGTATCAAAGGAATACGGTTAAAGATGACAGATGGCTTGGATGCAGATTTGGAGACAAATCTGATTTGTTGAACAAGATTCCCTCTCCTCCCGTTAGACTGATTTAATTCCGACGTCAACCGCGCCCAGCCTCCTTCCCTCCTCTTCTTACTTTATCTCAATTTATCCTGTTATTTTTATTACTCTGGTAAATTTTAGTTTTGTATTTCAATCTGTCGTAAATTTTATTTTGAAATATAATCTTTTAAAAAGTTAAATAGTTGAAAAAAAAGGAATAAATCATTAAAAACATATTCCTGATATCTATTTCTGCTTTATTAAATTTGAAGAGGAAACAATACTTCTTTGAAGAATAATTAGAAGTGTTAACTAATGATTCGATTTTGCTTTAACTTTTTATATTTATCAGTAGGAGGAGGAGGGGAGGGGGGTTATGAAGATTTTTTAAAAAGGAATAGTCACTAATTCTGACATCCTTGGAGAGTCGAAAAGCATATTATAGGTATTATAGATATTATTAATGTATTAATTTTGCCAAAAAAAAAAAACTTGAAATAGCTAGTGTATTAGTTAACGTTCGATGCATTCCCCATATAAACAGAATTAGCCTATATGCACAATATACTGTAACAATTAGTATTAAAAAAATGAATACAAATAATGCAGCATACTAAACAGGAAACATTATGAGCTTTATCTTCAACCATTAAATATTTATTTATGAAAAAAAAAATATATAAACTATGTCTGTAATAAAGACATTCATATTTGCATAACCTACAAGACATGTGATATTAATATAAAAAATAAATATTATAAAATTCTACAATAGAGAATACAGAAAACACATGTGGGCGTTTCAGAATTCCAGGGAAAAATATAAGGAAAATATCAAACAAATATTAAAACGAAAGGAAGTAGTTGTTCAAAAGTAATTTATTTACCGAGATGATGCCAATTAAACAATAAATTTAATTTAGTTTATACTCCATAATACAAGATTTAATTAGACGTGAAATCAAATACTTCATTGATATCTCCATTCCAGGATCTATTTTATCATAATAGCTTTAGTTTATTTATTGCTGAACACTTATTACTCCTGCATTCTTAAATATGTTAATAAAGTTGTAAATAAGTTGATCAAATTTATATTAATAATGAATGAGTGATTTCGATCAATTGAATTAATATCATATTGTCAATCTCATAAATATTCTGACGCAGATGATGGTATGATATGCTGAAAGATTTAGAAACCGACTGCTTTCAAATCGTAAAGCATTTTTTAGCTATTGAAATCCAACTTAAGACAGAAACAGTATCATTCGTTATATAAAGAGACAACATAAACTGGAAAGGAGAAGATATTTACAGCAGCTGTTATAAAATGCATTTAAACTAAATAAAATAAAATAATTTTTCATGTAATAAATTCATTATTAATTATCATACAGAGTTTCGTAGGTCACTTGCTTCTCAATTACAAAATTATATTTAAGAATACAGTGCCTGCCCTACCAAAACTCGAGGCTATTAATTTCAAAACCGGCCAAAGAAACTTTTTTCAATAAATATTTGTATTTCTTTTTTTCAAAGTTCTGAATGCATTCCATAACATACGTACATTTTTTATGTCTTCTGCAAAATTTTTGAAAATTTATTTCACCGATTTTAACACTGGCTAGTAAAAGCCGTTCACAATAAAGAACTTTATGAAATAAGGTGGATATTTTTATAAGGTGGATGTTTTTGGATAAATATACAGAAGTACAGAATATAAATAAACTTTTCAACTTTTTAAAGGTGGAGGGACTGTAATCATGGAGACTCATAAATCTGTGGAAACATTTCAGTCCTATGTGCGACCTATCTCCACTCCTATCTTATCTTCTACAATGATAAATTACGTAGCCAGTCATAGAACTTACGGATTTTTATAAATATCCACCGATATTTAGATTAATAGAATATCATACGTTATTTTATTATATGATAGCCTTCAAATATAATATAATACCACCGAGTATAATTAATATGTCATAATTAATAATGGGATTATTTTTACTCATTATGAAATATTTTGATGATTGTGGAATATAGAATTTTCGGAAATATAAATACTATGAATGCATAATACACATTTATGAATTTACAAAATTAAATAAGGATAACGCTAAAAGGCTTTGCGTATCATTAAATAATAAATACACCTATCGATAGTGATTTTAATTAAAAATTAACGCACAAGAATATTATTTTTTATTTTATTTTTTTAAATGATGTTTTATTTAATAATTTCTTTACTAAGAACATAAATTTGATGTTGTACCACAAGAGACTCTATGTTAAAAATATAATGTACAACTTTATTCATGCGACTAATTAGTATTCTTAATAAAAAGTGAAAGAAAAAAAAACATATAAAAAACATTCCCATTTAAGAATATTATTTAAAATAATACCTAATCAAGTTTTGAGGGACCTGTTAAAAATAAGATTGATAATGTAGTTTGAGCGTAATTCTGGGATAAGCGTAAAACATTAAGACCGCGTAAAAAAATTATCATCATGAAGATAAAGCTCTAGACAGCTAGACAAATATTACATTTCAGGAACTCACTGAACGCTTCATTAAAAGTTTAGCAGTATGTCAAGAAAGCAAGCTGGATATCATCTCAACAAAGCTCTATCGTACCCAATAATTGCTATTTTATTTTAAGGTTCTAGGAATATCAAAATTAACCCTTAAAATTAGACTTTTTTATTTACAATCAATTGATTTATCATTGTATTTCTTAAAAACCATCGGAGTTGATTTTTTATCACAAGTGCTGTAGATCTGGGCACCACTCCTGAAGAACAGCCCTAAGTGATGTTTTAAATCCAAGACTTTTTCTAGAAACAGCTTAGCTTTTAAATATTACATTTTCGAAGATTTTTCCGGTTATTCTGTTGTTTTTTTTTCCACCAGAGGTATACAATGGTCTTTCGTCTACTAATCCAGGTGACTGAAAATGAATTAGATTTTTCTTCCTGCTATTTCACAAATAATATTAAATTTTTTGCTGGTTATCGATTAAATGAGGCGCACATCTTACTTTTAACAAAATCCCTAACCATCACAATTTCCATACCAATCTGTTGATTGAGTTCGTGTTTAGAATTAGTTCGTATTTATGAACTAATTTTTGATGCACAAATTTGCACTATTGTAACAATTGGTAACTATATAATACGAGTTAACGGAGATTAATAATATAAACACTGTTATATAATATTAATTAAAGATAACCATAAAATATTATTTAAATTAAATGTTAAAAAGCACTTGCCCTATATAAGTATATTTATAATTATTTAATTTAAGATATTTGACTCTTTAAACGCTATAGAATAAATAATCTCTTCATACGAGTACGATCGATATTTATTTATAAATATAGGGGTGACTCTGAAATCTATCTTAAACATCGAGAAGACCAATGCTTAACAAAGTTGACGAGTGTAAGCTTTAAAAATAACTTTATTAAGCAGAGTACAAGTTACATGATATATATATATATATATATATATATATATATATATATATATATATATATATATATATATATATATATATATATATACATAATGAGGCTGAGACAGATAGACCTAAAGATATTATAACTAGACTTAAAGCTAATGGAATTTTTTCTAGGACACATAGAAGTTCAAATCAAAAACGTACACTTTAGTCTAATTTTATGTCGCTCAAGAAATTACAATAATTGAATAAATGTTGGTGGATCCATACAAACAAATGTGAAATTGTGATATTGTTTTTTTGAAACAATAATTTCGTTGCAATGTTGTTTTGTTTAATTAAAATTGTAAATAATTTCTATTTTATGATTTCGAAAGACTGATAGGCTCGATGCGCACTACTGAATCATAAAAAAAAACATAAGATGTTATATTTATTAGTGGATATCGATATAAAAAAAAAAAAATTAAATTATTACTCAGAAAAATTAGATGCAACAGAAAAATATTCCCAACTATATAACCATTCAGTAAAGTTTTCGTTAAAATGTCACTAAATAGTAAATATAAATTTAATAATTAAAAATATTTCCAACTTACTTTACCAGTTGCAAATTAATATTTGAAGAGAAAAAAATAAAAATAATTTTTTTCTGGAAGAATTATTCAAATTGACTAAAAAGTAATGTTAACGTTAAGCTTAGATTTTTTTATTGCAATAGTATTTCTAGTATTCTTGTAGTAATTCTAGTTTAATTTTATCTTAAAATATCCACGATTGGAGCTTTTATTCTACGCTCAATATATTAAAAATTCAAGAAATAAACAAAATATTGTTATAATATTTAAAAATAAATATAATTATTAGTTGAATTATACTTTCAAAAAATTAATAAGGTTAAAGAATTCAAACCATCTTCTAATGTGTATACATATCAGGTGTTATTATCAAACCGAAACGGCACCCAATTCTTGATTTTCCGTTTTGAGACAAGGCAGAATAAAAACTGATTGTTGTTAATAAAAAAAAAATGAATAAAGCTAGATCAGTCCGAGGAAGATAAAAGTTCATTGAGATCAGGATCCATGATCGACAAAGAAAAGGGGATGTCGGAAAAATGAAATTGGAAAAGTTTAGCGGGTGTGTCGATATAGAAGGCGGTGTACAATACAGAAGGCACTGACGGATTGAAACCTGTCTCCCGCAGGACGTACTTTTTAATAAATATCTCTGAGACCATGTCACAGGGGCAGCAGATGACATCCGATCCTCGGGAAGGGCCGCGCTCTTAGATTTCCTCTTCCTTCTTCAGATCTCCTCATCAAACTTCAAGATTACATTTATCAATTTCTTATGCTCTTTTCGTGTGTCCATGTCGGTTTCTCAGAAATTTCCATTTGACCCAGATTGAGTCTTAGCCAAAAAAAAAAAGGAGGGATAATTCTGAAAATAAGGGTGGATCAGGAGAAATCGCTTACAACTGACTGATCTGAGAAAAAGACTTTCTCATAAAAAGTCATTTGATGTTAGTAACTGACACATGTTGGATGATGATTATAACTTCTTATATTTATTTTTGTTAAAAATGACTTAATTTTTACTAAATTTATAAAATATAATTCATAAACGATTATCGATATTAAATAGGAATTAATACGATTTGACGTGCAGTTAGTATACTCAAATATATCTGCTAATGACTGTGTTAAAATATTTGAAGAAAATAAGAAAATGAAACATCTTATTAAAAAAATATTCAAAGAAGGACTGAAATATGCATACATTATATATATATGCATATTTACTAAAACTTAATAAATATATCTTGGCATGAATAAAATACAACTAGTAATAAAATAAAAAAATCATCAAATCAATTGAAGTGGAATAAAATAAAACATATATAAATTTATAATAGAATATTTTAAAGGAAAAACATAATTATTAGAGAAGTCAATATATATTTCCAAAATGATCCTAAAAACATAGAATAAAATAATTTTATACAACCCTAAATTAATAAATAATTTATATCGAATTTTGTTCATAAATATAAAAATTTAAGTAAATATTTATACCAAAGAATTATAACTAATGACTAAAAGAATCCTATTTTAAAAGATCCTGCCCTATTTTAAATTATGTAAAACTAGTTAAATGCGTATATCAGCTATCATATTTTATGAATAAGTCCTACAAAATTTATTTAAATATCGTATTCATATTAATGGTGTAGAATGTTTTTTAGGCAACAACGGAGTAAAATATTGTGTATGTTTATAGATTATAGATTCTCGGTTTAATATTCAAATTTGACTCGTGAGTTACCATAACCTTTTATAGAAGTAATTCCTTTTTCAGGGCACGTTGCTGGAACATCGCCCGCAACGTAAACCTCTCCCAGATACAATCGAAAGGCGCAGGATATAATCCGCTGAGAATATGGAAATAAAGAGTACTTTAAGGGAAAGAGGGAGGGCAAGAACTAACCATAAAAAGTCTGGTAATAAAACCGCAAACAGTGCGGAGTGGCGTCAAACTGTTACGATAATCGTTTTCTGCCACCCCATACCGTGCCAGCCCACAATAAGCCCTCCTCTATGTTTGCTATACAACTTCATCTTATTGTATTTACATTCTGCCTTATTCTACGGTTTTGCAATTCAATTGGCTCCTCTACTTTTGCAAGCACGTTTCCAAGGTCGCAATCCATTTTGTAAACTGCATTTTTATCGATTTAAACATTTGTTTCTCCTAGCGATCCATTAGTCCAGTCAAACAAGGATGGAAAAATGCTAAACCTCGAAATGGAAGATACAGAGATGAATTTATGAATGAAGAAATTATGAATTTCTAAATGTTGTCTAAAAAGTCGCATAAAATCTGGTGTCAATACCTCAAGTAATTTAAGGTCATACGTAAAAAAAGTGACATTAATAGTTTTTTGTAAATATCTGCTTTTTTATGCGTCCCACATCGTTAGATGTTATTGTAAAACTTGTAGAAAATTTAATTTTCAACAGCTTATTCACTTGTTTGTTTGAACCGTTCTCTTGACATAACGCTAGGAGAGGAGGGCAGGACCAAACAGGGTACTCATTTTAAAAGAATGTTTGGATGTGAATTGCGAAAATATGGGACAATATTAGCAAAATAAGCCTTGCATGCTGTTCCAAGACATTAAAAAATGATGATATTTTATTTTATTTAAATAATTCGCTCATTTTTGATTCTGTGTTCAATAACTTGAAGACTACCAACTACGCGAAAAACGTTATGACACTTTTCTTCCCGTGGTATCTCATATATATCTATATATATGACTCTCAAAAAAACACTTTACTTTTTCCAAAATTGATAAATCACTATTTTGTGAATTTATTTTGGCAAACATCATGGAAACTGATATTGAAAAAATATAAAAAATATGAACTACTTTATGATGCAGTTAACGAGCATTTATTTCCCGAGATAAATTTTAGAAAAAAGAAGAGAGAAGTCGCCATTTTGTGAATTTATTTTGTAAAATACCATGGGAACTGTTCTTCTTACGAAGCTAATTATTATTAACTACTTTATGGTGCATTTAACTAGCTCTAATTTGAATGGTAATAGACTCCTGTGCATCTAATAGTTTCCGAGATAAAGTATTTGAAAAAGCACACGATTTTGACATAAAGCAACGGAGCCATATGTTGAAAAAGGTTAGATTTTTTCGGAAACTATTAAACGTGTAGATATCTATCACCACTCTAATAAGAGCAACTTAAATGCAACATAATTTAGTTTATAATGATTATCATTGTTGGTAGAACAGTTTCCATGATATTTGTCAAATAAATTTACACAATTGTGATTTATCGTTTTTTGGGAAAAAACTTTTTTTTGAAACTCTATATTTCGGAAACTAGTAATAGTTTTTCATGAGGTTGGAAATCTTCAAGAACGCGGAACGAAAAAAAAACCAAATTTTCAGATTTTTTTCTGGAATAAAATGCCACCCTTTTTGAAGGTAGCGGTTTTTGAACGGCATACAAGACTTATTTTACTTATAATGCTCTATATTTTGTAATTCACATTCAAACCTTCTCCTAAATGAGTACCCTATTTTGACCCTGCCCGCTCTCCCTCTACATTTTATCAAAAGAATGTTTAATCCTGCAAAAAAAAAAAATAGACCAAATTTGTAGATTTTTCTACAAGTTTTATAATAACATCTAATGACGTGAGAGGCATACAAAACGAGACATATACAAAAAACAAAACAAAAAAAAAAAAGATTTTTTTCATCCCTTGACCTTTGACCTTTAATAACTTTAGACGCCAAAACGAGATTTTATATTACTTTTCAGCTAACATTTAGAAAGTCATAGTTCAGGTTCATACAAATTTTCAGCTCAGTATCTTCCATTCCGAGGTTCAAACCTTATTTGGCTGGGCTTTGGGTACCTGGAAACCCATTCTATCTAATTTTTGTGAGTTTCTAAAAGTCTTTGATTATCAGCAACAATAAAATATTACAGACAGGCGATTCGAGACACCCTTCAACAAATTAATCTCTCAGATCCATAGCGAGGTAAAAGCACCAAAATTTGATATTCAGCTATTAACAACAGGTATCACTATCTCTCAAAATATTTAAATACTCTTACTTAAGTTTCTTAATAGATCTAATATGACTCGTAAAAAATAGATAAGTAATAACTGAGGAATAAATAGGCCCGTTTTATTCGTAGAGGAAGACTAAATTATAAATCTCAACGTTTCAATTTTTTTTCATTTGTTTAGTTGTTATTTTATCTGAGAGACAAATGGGCTGGGGGTAGAGGGATCTATATTTAGCTCCATGACTCTGGTACGCATCCTTTAATCCCCAGCTGGAAAAAATCTCATTTCCGCTAACTAGGCATGCAAATACCTGAGGGGTTTTCCATGGAAGGGTGTAGCTAGACTTTTCCTTTTATTTTTTTATCTCCTAACAACATTCTGCCCTGTCTCGGTTAATTGCAAGGCACTCGTGGGCCGGCTAATTTGTAAGACAAAACAAGACTTCAAAATTACACACAAAAATATCACTAGCCAATACCGAATAAAGTGACTTAAATTTAATAAAGTATAATTACAATTATATAATTTTGTTGTTTTCTTTTTGGTTCATAACTGCATAGAAATTTAATACCGTCAATAAATATGATTTTAATTAATGTGACTAGATCTAAGATAGAACAATTCCAATTTATTATAGATTTGTGTTTTTTTCTCCTGTATTTATCTTTATTTTGAGGAATGTTACAATATTTGACTCTTGTTTACATTCCTCTTACTGCGTTAATACATTTTAAGGATATTCTGCCCTAATTTATTTCTGTGAAATGATAGTCACTGGGATGTACCGTTTATAGCTTTTACTCTCAAAATTGTATCTACTTTTAACCATTTACCTGAGTTGAATTAAAAATTATTCAAACCTTCGATTATGAAATGAAATGATTTTTTTTTTGTAGTTTTGTGAAGTGTTAACGTTATCATTATTTTCAACAAAACTTTCTTGTAATGTTCGAGTATGATAGTTTCACACTTTGTCCATATATTGTTAGTAATCTTGAAAGCTTGTTAGATGGGACGAGACATCGTCCATACATTAAATAAAATAAGTTAACCTCTTATGTGTTTTATTTTGGCCATCTCCTCCTCCCCTCCCCGTGAACATCTACTAAATTACAAATAAGGAATCCATTGATAAGGAAATAATTAGAGTAAACATGAGCTTCAGGAAAATATAGTAAACTAAACGTTACATACATTTAAAAAATATAAATTAATGAGTGAGTGACCGGTTATGCATCAGCCTTAATTAGAAACAGTTTATTTTATCAATGGTAAGGAATTGTACTCCTAATCTTCTGGTCCCAAGTTCAAGACTGGCTATGACTGATAATTACTTATTCTGTTTTCAGCCGTGGATCGACCCTGTATCACCCAGCCTCTATAAAGTGAGCACCCTTAAATAGGGAAAAACTCGGCTGGTGAGCGTGATCTCGCTTAAGCCATCTCCTTGCATAACCGTTGGCTTAGAAACAGTAAGATTCTTTCCAAGTACTGAACCCAAGATCCTTCATGGGATGCAGTGTTACAGGTTTTTTTAATTTTATTTTTTTTTCATTATCCTCGCCATTTGTAAGTGTGCAAGGACAAGTTTTGCTCCCAAAATTCCTAATTTTCCTCTGTGAGTGTGAAATTAGGTAAAAAAAACAAAAACAAAACACAAATAAATCAAAAATTAAGAATACTATAATAATAAATATAATTCCAACTATTAGAAATGTTATATCCTCCGTAACTAACAGATAATCTGGTTACTTTTACGTGAAATTAATTTCATAACTAAATGTAGTGACAAAACCTAGATTCTAGTATCATTTGACAGTTGCATAGAAACATATTTCTGAAAATAGTATCTTTTTTTTAATAACACCTCCGGTTCAGTTTAAACTAAAAAGAAAATAATAGTAACGGTTTGTTGGGTTTTTGATAATTAAAATTAATAGGACTTGAAACAATTATAACTGGAAAAGGCCTTTGTATTACTAAGCCTGAAATAATGTATTATCCTTCTAAATTCTCTGTCTCTATACATGAGGTAGGCACGCCACTGCTTCCATTTTGCATGTTAATTTTGACAAAATGTTTACTCTTACACCGAAATTCTTGAGCTAACATCAGTTAATAAATACTGGAGAGCTGGATTACAACACAGAAAGTCATTGGATAAACTAATACACAATACGTGTTTAAATAGATAATATTTACCAAATCGCTACATTGCGCAGGCCTTTATTTTTACCAAATTTGTATGAACGAAAATAAAAAAAACATTATTTTAATATTTCGAGAACGCACAGTCAATAATTTGAAACATTTATTTAATTGACTATTGTGAATATTTAATTAATTATTAATTAATAGTAGATAAATTGAATAAAAAAAAAACCCACCTTACTCTGTATCCTGTCTCCACTACTTATTTATTTCACTGATGAATTATTTCAGTTAGGTTTTTTAATCTACCTTATTTTTTATAAGAAATAAATTCAAATTTTTAAAATAGCAATTAATTCTGATGAAACATTTCAACAAAATTTAAATATTTTTTCTCATATATATTATAATTTTTACTTATTCATGTCTTCTATAAACTTTTATAATTTTAATATTGTATGTTTGTTCGATTAAAAAATATCCATCACATTGAGTTAAGTGGAGAAAAAATAGCAATGTTTTCAAAACCATTTTTGTGAAAAAAATAAAACAAAAGAAAACGTTAGAATATTAGTTAAAAAAGGCTTGGTTGAAAAATAAATAAATTCTTTATGAATAATTCGTACCAAATTTCATTTATTTACTTATTCGTACATAATTTCATTTCATTCGTATCATATTCATTTATTCAAGATTGTTCCAGGCAGAATCTAGTTCTGATAAATTATTTCAGTTGAGATTTTGAAGAAACAAAATAAAAAAAAAAATCAATTAAAAATCTTTTATTTAGCAACCCATAGAGCATCTTGGGCTCAGTAGTTGATGAAGTCGTACTGTTTCTTAACAACTGTTATACGTGGAAGTGATATCACTTTATTATATATCACATAGTGATATCACTATATAGGCAGAATATCTATACTCTCATTAGGATTTTAACACCCCCGACCTTATGACGATCATGGTACCCACTTTAAGTACCGACCTCTGATATCCAAGGTTTGATATGACAAATAATAAATTTTCGGCGACTGTCAAACTCGATCCTCGAACCGGAACCCGGAGTTTGAAAACCAGTACCTAAACGACTGAGATATCCCACTCAATTATACACTTTATTTATATCAATCATAATCGCTGTTATGGCACTTCAAAACAAACAACAAGAATTATTATAATTATATTGGTTTTGATTTACTCGAGCTACCGCTACAAATATTGGGTTGCCTTCCTAACCTCTTCCCCGAAAGATTTGATCTACAAGCTCTAAAGGCTCTATAAAATGAATTAATAAAAATTCCTAAATTCCTATTTTCGAAAAGGTTTTAGTAGCTTAAGAGAACGAGGGATCCATAGAATCTTAGGAAGACAACGATAATGGCTAAAATAAATATTTTATTAATACTTTACTAGAGTCAAGAAATTAAAAAAAAAATATTTATTTTAATTCAAATTTATTATTTATTTATTTTTTTCATTATTTATTTATTATTATTTATTCAAATTTCGGATACAAAAAATAAGAGAGGTCTACACTTGTCCCTACTATCATGGTTTATAGTAGAATATTACACTTCTCTGCTTATATTAGTACCTATAGTTGAGGAACCAGAAGAACAATTTAAAGATTTAAAAAAAAAATAAACCGTGTTTTAGGAACGAGATAAACCTTTTTTTGCATACAAAAAAAATAGAATAATAAAAATAAGGACAAAATTATGTGGCAGGAAAATCTTATATATCACTGTATATTTTTTTTGGTTATAATGTTTTTTTAACTTTCGTTACCAAGACAATTTGTTTATATATGATTGAATTGTTTTATTTACGATTAAATCTGATTGACCGATATTAAACCCGGATTAATATTAAAATTAACTTTTTATTTTAGATGTTTTTTTGGATTATTATTGAATGTTTTTCTTCTGTCCTAATTCAATTGTTATGTTATAAAAAATAATAATATAGTTGCTTTGAGGAAAAAATTAGACAATTTCAATGAACCCTATGCGACAAAACTTTCATGACCCCTATCCATAATGGAAATTAAAAACAACCGAAATACTGAGGGTAAGAGATGATCGAAATGGCAAAAATAAAAAATTATTATTAGACTGAAGGTAGGACAGAGAGAAATGAAAACAGGGACACAAAAGGGGAGTTCCCCAGAGACGAGGGAACACCGACTGGGGGAAATTCGAAACAGTTTCTGTCGTTTAACGGTACATTTGACGGCGTGCCCAGGAGAAAAAGTAGATTAAAAAAGTCCCTGTACCATCGGAATAAAGCCAGTCCAACACAACCCTACCTCCATTCTCAAAAAGTTCATTTTTCAGCTAGAGTTAAACTTTGCAAGGGCTAGGTAAATTTTCATGGGTGCCCTCCATATGGCTGTTTCGCAGTTAATGCTCAGCACGTTTAACTTTAAGCAATATTTCTACCTCTACTGAATACATATTATGTTTTATCGATAATTTATGGAAAGCATTACTAATATATACATCATTAATATTCATTAAGTATTAGTTAACCACCGTGGGGCGCTAAGATTCTTATATCATCATCCGGCACTTGCCGTATTTTGAACGATTTTAGAACTTTTGCTCTGTCTCATATTATCATGGTATCAAGTGATGATTTTATTTGTCAGAACTATATGATTGTACATTTCTAAGTTAAAAAAATAATAAATAGCATACGAAAAATACGTTTATATAAGGATTTATTTAAAATAAGTTAAAAATTGAGTTCACAATCAAAATATGTATTATATCTACTACTAACAAAATTAATTTTGCAGAATCAAATGATTTATACAATGTTATAACTAATTCCAACAAAATATATTGTATTAATATTAATATATTATGTATATTAAATAGACAAAGATATAGTGGTATATATATATATATATATATATATATATATATATATATATATATATATATATATATATATATATATATATATTTCCCTATCCCTGATACAGTAATCCTGTTAGAGAGCTGTGCATTTTATATATAATTTTATGTGTTATGATCCATGCATATATTATTATACCTTTTGTTGTTAAAAATAGGGCTTTCATATTGGATGTGATGAAATGTTTGTCCGTCGCAGTGGCATATTTCAGTATCCTTCAGATGAAATCGCTTAAAATAAAATTGTCTATGTCCATGTTTAGTTGATAATGAGTGTCAGTTTATAGAGTGTACTGTTAATTTTGTAATAGTTATTTAGAGTGAAATCTGAAACAAATTTATGTAGTGATCGTCCACAGTCGTACATGTAATGTCGCACATTGTTGAATTTCATGTAATTATTATTATTATTGCGGCGCAACGATCCGGTGACAAGTCTTGGCCTCCACCAATCGTCTCCGCAAATCGTCACGATCCTGTGCAGTTGTCATCTAATTCCTGATATCATGGATGTCCCTCGAGTCAGTCATTCTACTTCGTCGATTCCCTCAGCTTAGGTCTGCGTCTTTTCCTGGTCCCTTGGAGTGGCTCTCTAAACATTCTCTTCGGTATTTCATTTTCTTCCATTCGTACCAGATGTCCCGCCATCCCAATCTGCCTAATTTTAAAATCTGGACGATGTCATGCTCTATAAGGCTTGGTAAACTTCCTGGTTAGTCCGTCTTCTCCAAATCCCATCCACGAACACTCCACCAAACATCCTTCGGAGGATCTTTCTTTCGAAGATAAGGAGATCTTATTCATTGGTTTTTGTCAGAGTCCAAGTTTCTGAGGCATATAGCAGAACAGGACGAATCAGGGTGCTATACAGATGGAGTTAAGTCTGTCTAGAGAGAATGTGGCCGATGAACTGTTTTCTTAACCAAAGTAACATCGGTAGGCGGAGACGAATCTCCTTTTCATCTCAGCTCTCCCGTCATTATCTTGGGTCACCAAGGACCCCAGGTGCACAAAATCTTGAACATTTTCCAAGATTTACTCTCCAAAGGCTACACTTTCAACAGGCACTTCCCCGTCACAAGATACTTCGTTTTTTAAGGCGATATTAAAGATAAGGAACGCAACGGCATCCCCTTGCCTTAACCGAGTTGAAACATCGAACACTTCTGAGAAATCTCCACCAACCTGGATTGAGCACATGACCGTTTTCATCATTAGCTTTATCTGTCGTATAAGCTTCCCTGCAATCTGCAACTCTTCCATTGCTCGATAGAGTTCTTCCCTATGGGGATATCATATGCCGACTTGAATTCGACGAAGAGATGATTAGTCTTGACGTTGTATTCATGATCTCTCTCCAAGATGGTCCTCAGGCTGAAAATTTGGTCAGAAATGGATTTTCACTATATGGTAGGAGGCGCTGAAACAAGACGTTTGAAAGGATTTTGTAACCAGTGGAAAATAAAAATATTCCTCAATAGTTGGGGTAATCTGGGCGGTCACCCTTTTTATATACCGGATGAATTAGAGAACTACTCTATTCAGAGGACATCATCTCTTCTGTCTATACAGACCGGAGAAGATTGGGAATGGCCTTCACCACCTCACTTCCTCCATATTTGAGGAGCTCTGCAGGAAATCCAGGAATTATTTCTTCTTTGTCAGGTGATTCTGCCTCAACTTCAGTTGATGATCTAGCTGCAGAAGATATTTCGTCGACCTCATTTATGTGCAGGCTTTTGTCATAAGCTCAGAAAAGGGGCTTCTCCACTGAGCTAATATCTCTATCAAACTTATTAGAATATTGCTTCTGTTGCCCAAAAATAGGTCAGAAGCGGAGCAAACTGCTTTCTGCGCTGATTTACTTTTAAAAAGTAACTCCTTAGTTCTTTAACACCCTGTATTTCTTCAATTTTCTGAAGTTCTTTTTTTTCTTTATTTCTCGTTTTCTGTCGGTGGAGCTTCTTTTCTTCTCTACGAAGTATTCTGTATTCGTTGACCTTCTGCCTTGTACCTCGCTGAGTCATTGCTCGGTAGGCCGCATTCTTTCTACGTGCTGCATTTTCACAATCGTTATCAAACCAAGGCTGAGGCTCCTTCTGATTAGGCCCAAGTTTGCTGTCTCTTCTATTGCTTCTAAAAAAGTTTGCCATTCTTCTTCAACTGCGTCATTCTTTCTCTCAAATTACATGCCCGGAGCTTAAGGTCTAGCGCTGACGAATATTAGCTTGATACATCTGGATCCTTTAGTTTCTGAAGATTAAATCTCTTCCTGGGATTTTCCGGGTGCTTTTCATGTCTCAGAAGAGAGATCCTTTCTTTGAAAGGTTGTGGTCCGGGTCTACATAGGCGCTTCTGTAGACTCTTACGTCTAGAAGATTGGTCCTGTGCCTTCTACCAATTAATATGTGGTATATTTGATTAGCCACAAACCTGTCAGGGGTGATTTCTTTGTTGATATCTTTGTGGGGGAAGAGAGTTGAATCAACAACGAGGTCTCGTGAAGCTGCAAAATTTACCAATCGTGTACCATTATTATTAAATTATTAGGTGTTGTGCAACCTAAGTTTTCCTATCGCTGGTGCGAAACAATTCTTTCTTCCAATGTTAGCATTGAGGTCTCCTGCTATGATTTTTGAATCGTGCCTAGGGCAGACGTCGAGCGTTATCTCGAGAAGATCATAGAAGAGGTCCTTCTCCTCATCACTAGCAACGCCAGTAGGAGCATGGACACTCAAAATGCTGGTGTTGTAGAATTTTCTACTGATCCGTAGAAGGCATATTCGTGGACTCACAGCTAGAAAACACGCTGTCTGTATCTACATTTTATCAATAAAGCCAGTGCCAAATTCATGCAGATGGTTTTCACAACTATAGTAGATGGAGTGTTGATAGAGAGGATTCCACTCCCTGTCCAGCGTACTTCTTGGATGACAAATAGGTTATGTCAATTTATATCTTTCAATTTGATCTAAGGGCGGTTTGACTGCTATAGAGATAAAATGTTCAGAAATCCTAAATTTAAAGTCCTATGGGGATAGCCGGGTCTATAACCTTTATATTTGTTCATATCCGAGGTATCAGTTTGCGGTTTCGTGATAATGTTACTTCGGGTAGCTTCGGGGCTATCAACCGTCACTGCGTACCCTAGTCTGCTGGTGGGGCAGTTTGTGCTTGCCAGTCACCTTTTTGCTTGCAGACTAGCACCCCCATCTGGGGCGGTTATCTAGGAAAGATGACTCTATGGTGTGTACAGTAGATGGCCATTGTTTGTAGTGTGGTTTACTGTATACTGTATGCGTACTTTACTGATAGGGTGTGCTGTGTGTACCTGACAGTGTAGATGTTCCACCAACCTGGTGGGCTAGAGACTGTTTGCGGTCAGCAGACTGTGCGATGGGGGAGCCAAATCCCTGCACAGGGAATTTTTATATTACACTATTATATTAAATAAAAGATATGGATTCGAGGGAAAATCAAAGTTCAGTCTGATAGTTGTATGGCAAATAACGCTATAAGTCGTATGACTGCAAATTATCTTTGCTAACCAAAGAAAAATGTATTCTTTCTATATGATAAAATCCCATGATTCAGTCCGCCTTAACTTGATCACATCTTCTGCTGAAAGCTCAGTCATTCCATAGCATAAAACAGAAAAACTAAAACTATATTAGATATCCAAAATGCGAGGAGGAGCAAATGCAATTTCTGTAAATGTTTTCGGTATTTTAGTAGATAGGAAATATGTTCAACAATTGCAGCAGTAAGACGGACTTTAAAAACAAAATCTGGTAAATAATGGTATAAGAATAATGTTCTTCCAACAAAGAATTATGGAATAAAATGCAACAAATATCCAGCAAATAACAGATGTCGAATTCGTAGAAAATGCACTTTTTGAGCTTCAATAATATCGAAACATAATCTAGTGCATCTCAATAAATAGAAAACAAGCAATGAGAAATATATAAGAAGGCTGAATACGATAATATTTCCCAATAAATCCACTTGGCCATAATGATATGGGCTCACCCAATAAGCTATTCCCTAAGCCATGAGTGGCCATTCTAAATGTTCGCTAGAGTACATAAACAACAGTCACTATACTGTAATTGTATTTTATTTGTTTAAAAATAAAACATACTGTTTCGGGCTCAAAGCATTTTCCTTTAGAGACTACGCTCTTCATTTATCCGAATTCGATAAATGATAATTCTACTTTTAATATTTCTTCAAATAAAGCATACCACGGTCTTACTGTTGTGAAATGGGAAAACTCAAAAAACTTAATATACCAAGAACTAATTATGAATTCTCCTAGAGTAGGTTCTTACATAAACTCAGGATCCGTTCAAATAATTCAAAATAACCTCTTATCCGCTTTCCATGAGACATTACGATCACTCGGTTTATTCAAGAAAATAAAACTTCATAATGATTGTGACAAAATAAATAAACCTTGGTTTGACCATGAGTGAGATTTGGCTAAAAGGCATGTTAGATACGAATTAAAGTCAATGGTGAAAAATCGTTATAATGGTAATGCAGTTTATAACTATATTGCCGCCAAAAAGAAATATAAAAACTTAATTAAGTGGAAGCGGTCTGAATTTGGGCGCAACATCATGAATGACCTAGGAAATGTTCATGATTCAAAACATTCTGGAGAGCAATTAATAAATACAGAAATAGGAAGCCTCAACCAGTTCCCATTAACTGTGATCAATGGTTTGATTACTTATCAAGCTTGTATCCCCCGCGGGTGGAATGCGACATAGTATACGATGGAGTACTTAATACTCTTCTCGACTCGGAAAGTAGCCTTAATGAAATGTAAGAATGACAAAAGTCCTGGTAGAGACGGTTTCAGTTATGAAGTTTATAAAAATTTACCCATTAACTGGCAATTATATCTGCTGCATTTGTATAATAAAGTCTTTGAATCCGAAAATATACCAAACTCTTGAATAAAAACAGAATAAACAATGCTGTTTAAAAAGGGTGACCGAAATCTCGCAGAAAATTATCGTGCTATTGCCTTGGTGAATTGTATCATGAAAATATTTACCTAGATAATTCTGAATAGGCTTTTAATTTGGTGTGATGAGACGAATGTTATCCCTGAAGCACAATCCGGGTTTCGCAAAGGTAGAAGTTTTCTGGATAATTTGTTTACTTTAAACGCTCTTATTTAGATACAGATGGGTTCACGCGGAAAAACCCTCTATGCTTTGTTTGTTGATTTTAAACGAGCTTTTGACTCACTCACTCATAATTTATTATGGCAGTCTCTTCACAACCAGGATATAAGTAACAAAATTATTAGAATTCTAAAAAATATTTATCAGAATGCTTCGGTTAGAGTATGGTATGTTTTCAGAGGAAATCGATGTTACTTTGGGCCTACTGCAGGGAGAAATATTGTCACCTTTCTTATTTAGCCTATATTTGAGTGATAAAGAAATGTTTTTCTGGAGTCAGAATGTCGGAGGCATAAGGGTCCATGATTTCTGTGACATACTGTTGCTTCTTTATGCTGACGATCTAATAACCCTTACTGATAGTTTTACTGATGCCAAAAATAAGTTAAATATTATAAACCAGTATTGCTCGAAAAAAAAACTAGAGGTCAGTACTCAAAAAACTAAAATGCTATATTTTCACAAGGGAGGATGTAAAAAGATAGGGAAACCGTTTTATCGTGATAGACAAATAGAGAAAATTTCCGAATATATTTACCTTGGAGTACCATTTTCGGATTCAGGTATATTTCATAAAGCGGCAAATTATTTTGAATCAAAAACGAGGGCAGCAATAGGCTCTGTCGTCGCACTTAGTGCTAAATCTAAACTCAGAAGCTGAGAAAATAAAATAAAAATAAATAACCCAATTGCCATGAGCCTTCTGTACTATAATGTACAACTATGGGGCCTAAGATATGTGGATAGGGTGGAAAGTGTAAATTTAAATTTTTATAAGCGTTTGTTTTCATTGAATAAAAATACACCTTTCTGGATAATGAGATTGGAGTTTAGTGTTCCCCATTGCTCCGTTACAGTACTGAAATTAGCGTTGTTTTGGATCCAAAAAATTCTGAAAATGAGTAGTGGCACATTTCCAAAAATTTGTTTTAACAGATTGAAGGAAACATGCAATGAGAGCAAAAATGTTCAGAAATACAATTGGCTGAATCAGTTATATACTGTATTGTGCTCTGTAAATAAACAGTCAATCTTGGAATTAGAGGATCCTGGTGTGTTTCAGACTGAAATTGACGAAACATTAAGACTATTTAAAAGCTACATGGAGGAGCGAGATAAACAAAAACTGATCTCCCCTAACAGTCTATTATATCCTCTCATGTATTCAGAAAGTGATAAGCCTCAGCCATATCTAGCACTAAATTACCCGTTCCCTATGACTAAAAAATTAGTGCAAATCAGATGATCCGGCAACTATATAATTAAACTAACATTTAATAATATCTATTACTATTTCAAACCGAAAGAAAACTGCTCTATCTGCAATTTAAATGAGCCTGAGTATCTTTTCCATATTTTCGTCCGGTGCCCGATCTATACACCTTTCCGTCATCACTACCTGCCTCATTCCCTAAATATGGACAAATCAAACTATGTAGAATTATTTAGAATTGGCAATAGCGATCTCCTTATAAATCTGTTTTACTACATTAGGCAATGTTGTAGATTGAAATCGTTTATTGTCAATGAATGATTTTGTTGATTTGTTGATCTTTTATCTCTCTTCATGTATAATATTATATATTATTTATTAGTGTATTTAAGCTGCTTGAAAGTATTTATTTATGCATTGTTTATGCCATAGTAATATTTTATTTTTATATTGTTATGTTGTATTATATTATTATATAACTCTTTACTTATGCTTGCACGTATTTTTAGACGTTGACATAGCAACGTAGTCAAATAATATTTCTGACTTTTATAAATATTTTTACAAAATTAATATAGCAAATCATTGTTATTGTAACCATCATCATTGTAGCCAACTCTATTTGTATGGGTTATACCCCGAAAGCAAATTAAAAAAAATATTCATTCATTCATTCATTCATTCATACTATAATTGTGTAATGTTTTAATGATATAACAACGGACATTTTAATCGACTATCGTGTTTTTTGAGCTGTCCAATATATTCAAATTCTGCATTAAATTCTAATAAATAACGACCTAAAACAGATGAATGCAATAATAAAATGATTTTTTTATTGCTTTTATATATTTAATTTTTTCTATAAAATCGTGTGTTAAATTATATATTTAATTATTTCTATAAAGTAAATTCTCTGTCATTCAAAGCTAAACATATCTATAAACGCAGGTAGTTGTGAAGGAGAATAATAAAAAGGTTTTGTGTGCAATCACAAACTCTCACTCACTTCTAGCCAAAAGCTTCAACAAAATATTTAAGACTTGTATGTTTTTAATTGATTAAACAAAAACAAAAAGAAAATAGAACAGTATTTATTATAACTCATCTGGTTGTCGAAAGGAACCTGGGTTCGAACCCCAAGCCTAATTTATCGAAGAATTAATTAAATATATATATTATTTACCATACAATAAATAAACACGTAGATCATGGAAAATAAATCAATATTGATTTGTGGAGAGGCTATCATATAAGAGAATCCAAAATTAAGAAATTAATTTTGCTCATTGGGTGATGTGGGATAAGTGCCTATTTGTCTCGTTAAGTTTCTTAACATTCTCAACTGGTAAGAGTTGTCCTTTACTGAGCATGAAGTCTACACATTGATTTATTTAAAATCAGCTACTAAAGTTCGGTACGGTGTAGTGTAACGAGTCATAGTTGATAAAGATGTGTCTTTCATATTTTGCAGTACAGCTATAACAGTGTTTATCTACCAGTAGGCCTTTTCTTTTTTTTTTTTTTTTTTTTTTTTATTTGCCTTGAGCCGTATCTACAGAAGTTGATCTTCAAAATAATATGTGATTTACATTTCAAAATGATATGATTTACATTCTCCTTGACAGTTTTCTATTTTTTAAGCGCTTGTCCGCAGTCAGCTTGCAGACCATGACAGTAGGGGCAAGTGCAGACCTCTCTTGTGTGGCAATTTTACCTGGCGTACACTTACCCTTACTATCATGTTTTGTCGTGGTAACTGCAGACTTGGGAATTAAAACAAAAATTATTTTTTTCATTACATTTATTCAATTATATTCCACATCTCACTTTCATAATTCAATGAAGATTGTAAAATGTGAATCTCAGACAATAAATCTCAGTATAATAAACCTCCAGAAACCTGACTATTTTCCACTTTCCCCAAGACCGCTCTTGCTTGAATAATGAGTCATCCAGATACCTTGTACGTACTGACCTGGCAGGGGCAAGCGCGCTAAACAAAAATGGACACGGTTGACACGTAGGCTTGTTTCAAGCAGATTTGCTTAAATATTATCGTATATCGTCTATTATTTAAAGATAATCGTATAAGGAACATTTAAAAAAAAAAATAGGAAAAATGTAGCGAACAAAATAAAAATTATATAGTCCTTTAAAGTCGAACTTTGTAAAATTTAGTGCCCACGTGCCCCACATCACTCTGCCTTGAGGTATAATTAGGCATGTTGAAACCTGAATCAGCCCATAGCTCTTTAGTTAGAAGTCTTTAATCGTTTTACCCTTGTTAAATCTTTTCGATGAAGATTGAATAATTATGAAGAAGAGAAACTGAAACCTAGGTATGCTGATTTTTTTGAAAGATAGATTCATTGAGAAAATACGGAAGATTAGCCTATTGTGTAGGAAAAACTTCCCTAACAAGAGCTTGAGCTTGGGCTGAGTTATGGGGGTTGCGCCCTAATCAAGCGGAGAAGGTCAATACAGAACCCTAAGGACCCAATTTCAAAACTAAATCGCTGGATCTGGGACTTATTTAATGAGCATTGCCGTTATTGAAAAATAAATAAATAATATTTTCGAAAAAAAAGATAAAAGTCTTATTAATTATCGCCATAATTACAGTGTTTATAGCCGTGGTTTCCAAAATCCATTTGATCTGATTTTGAAAAAAAATCTTATGAGTACTCTAGGCATAATCTCACAACTTTGGTAAAAAGCATAGAAATCCATCTGACCAAAAAAACATTCCAGCAAACTGTCATTGAACGAATTTTTTTTCATTACTAGGTTTATTAATGGATAAATAACAAATCTAACAAAATATGCCATTCAGAAGTGGATGGCGAGGACCGACTTTGAAAACCAACATTGTCATATTCAAAACCAGAACAATTAATGCTTTTTTAAATTAACTGTTTTACTTTCTAAGGAATACATTTCAAATAATGCGATAAATCTATGGAATCACAAAAACGGAGTCAAAATAATAAAATAAAGGCATGTTTTCAATTATTACTTATTATAATAATATGTTTACCCTATCTTTAACAAAATTAATCATTAATTAAGTTTTATTATAATCCATAGTTATTTTAATCGATTTATATGTATTTATTTTATAATGTTAGCCGTGGATCGACTCTGGGGTTGAGAGAACTTCCTCAGCTACCGCCAACCTAGGTCGGGAGGGAGGAAGGAGGAGGAGAGAGAAGAGAGAAACCAGACGGTTGAGGATGAATGCTGACCATATCATCTCCTATATCCTCATGGCTGTTGCTAAAAATAGTAAGTCCAAAATACACACTAAACCAAAAAATTTAGTTACAGGTAACTGTAATTTTTCTTTGAATTAACTTGTCGTCGGTGCAATGCCAAATTGGCGTATCTGAATACTTGTGGAAGAACATTGGGTTTGAATTATGGTTGCAGAAATAAAGTATCTAATTCATTTATTAAATTAGTCGCATTTGGTGCCTTTAATTAGTAACATCACTTATTCAGTTGGGTATTTTTGCCTCTGTGAAGGGAATAGAAAATCATACGTTAAAATGCAGCATAAGCCCTAAATAGAAAAAAATTGCAATCGCACCATTTTGGAATTGCAACGCCTATGTGTAAAATAATATTAGGATGTTAGTTGATACGAGATTTAATCAATTTATGATTCTTGAGTTTCTTATAAGGCTCTAAATATATACGCATTAATTATAACTCTTGTTTCCAACTCAAACATAGGAATTCAGGCTAGAAATCGTTATAGTTATATTATTTAATATTAATTTTGTAAAAGAAATAATTTTATTCAAATGCAGGTAACTGGGTCATATATGCAAGTGAGGTGGGCCTTGAAGAAAAAATGTACTCGATTCTAATCTGAATTTAGGAGATATTCTAGATGGACAATATTAAATAAATCATGAATAAAGTTTTAACGTTTCATGTTTCATGGGTAGTTACAATTAGTGGTGAGACATTGCTTTTCCTCTAATTAATGAATAAACTCCAAATAATGAAGAGGGTGAGAGAAAGTAATTTACAGAGACGGATAATAAAATGTTTTCAGTGCCGACCTTAATGTATATATTTGTCTTAAATCTTGCCCAAGCTTAACCCAATCCGTTGTCAAGAAAATTACAAAGGTTTAACAAGTTATAATAAAAAAAAACTTAACGAATGTTTTTCTACTTAAAATTGGATTTGCAGATTTTTATCTCTTTTCGCAGACAGGCTACAGAGAAAGGGTTGATTTTTTATCCCACTCTTTTTAGGCTCTAAGCTGTTTAACAAGAATACTCTTACAGTTGAGAATGGTGGCTTCCAATATTTACGCCAGATAGTTTCAGATTAATATTGATTTTTAGTCGCAGTTATTCAAAGCTATATAGCTTATTCATAGCTATATATCTATATCATCATT
Organism: Rhaphigaster nebulosa; assembly: GCA_948150685.1. Classification (NCBI taxonomy): domain Eukaryota; kingdom Metazoa; phylum Arthropoda; class Insecta; order Hemiptera; family Pentatomidae; genus Rhaphigaster; species Rhaphigaster nebulosa. The sequence goes on along the minus strand of OX411308.1, from coordinate 140,512,803 downwards.
TATTAATGTTTAACAATTTATTGGTTGTCAAATATCTTTTTAATATACGGCTGACAGAATAATCATTTTTGATTGACCACTAACTAACTAAGTAGTAAATACAATAAATATTTATACTTATTTCATCACGTAAAGTTAGATTTAAAAAAACGTCCCTTTTGGTTGATTTTTTACAATACCTTTTCACTTGTATTCCTAATATTTTCATAATTTTTTTTAGACTACACGTGACAGTGATAGAGCAACATACATATATCCATGACCATATGGCTACGGCTTCTTTTCATGCAAACTCACATATTCTAAGGCTGGAATGAGTATAGCCAGAGATATAATCCTTTAAACTTCTAAAAATGTTAAACAAAAATTTTCTTTACATTTTTTCTTTTCATGATATTGACGTGGGGCTATGAAAACTAATAAAAAAATATTCCGATTAATAAAAAAATATTAAATAGTGAAAAGCGGTCTTATAAATTATGAAAGCCCTCCTGGTATTTTCTTAGATGATAGTTCCTGAACGCGCTCAATTTAAATATGTCTTTCCTTTTCGGGTAATCAGCTGGTTACTACACAAATAAAAAAATTAACAACATATAATTATAATTGTTAAATATTTCTTTTTATAAATACAAACCATTTTGAAGAAATGTGTTTATTTTTTTTAACCGTAAAATAAACATATATTATTTTATCCTTTCTGATAAAGGCATAGGTAAGGTAATTTGCTTTGTTTTAAATATTGACTGCTGTGTTTCAATAGAAGAATAATTCTTCAATGCAGAGCTTTTTGAAATATCGTTCTCCATAAAAAAGGCGAAAAAGTAGTTTCTTTAACAAAATTGAAATAACATGGTCCCCTTAGCTATAAATTGTCAATACTGATTGACAGTATGAAGTGCCCGAAAAAGTTGTTGCACGGTATAGACATTTCAGAGAGTGTTGAAAACCTTTTGCCAGATCATAACTCACTTTTGGAGCATGCGCATCCAGCGAAACATAAAAAGACAACCTGCAAACTATTTTGTTTTATTTATTCATTTATTTTATTCCTGACATTTTCGGTTATTAGCTGAATACGATTGCCAGTAAAAATAAAAATCCTATTATTCCTAAAATATTTTGAGGCTTAAATAATGATTCAATCGACTATTTCTGTGTGCTGACTAATTCTTACACTTGTAACATTCATAAAGCAATTCATTTCCCTCACGAGGTAAGGGAAAGAAAGTTGATCTTTTGTATTAAGAGGATGAAGTAAAAGCTGTATACCGTTGAGACTGAACACCTACCCGAAGGGACAAGGGCAGTAACTAGTTGACTCAGAACTTTCTTCGTAAGGTGCCTCCAGAAGTGTGATTGGACCAGGGGTCATGTTCAGGCCATCAAAATGTTCCGGCTCAGACCTAACCACGCCGGAGGAAGAGCTTCCATCTTCGACCCTCTTCCTCACAACCCCATCTCTATTTACTCGCACTCAGTCCATTAGGTATTCCGATTGTCATCTATTAAGTGACATAAAAGGTTCATATAAAATTTACAAAGAGATTCTGAATTTTTTCCTTCATAGTAAAATGATATAAAATTTAATTTAAGCTATCCAGTACAGGTTGATCTACGTTATGCAGAAAGCAAGTATCATGTTTTAATATTCTATAATCCATCTCGAACAGCATGGTAAAAAAAAAATACGCAGCATACCCGAATCATGTCGTTGATAGAGAACAAATTTTTCTACACACCTTCAAGCAGTTAAAAATATATATATATATATATATATATATATATATATATATATATATATATATATATATATATATATATATATATATAAATTGATCAGCTTAACTGCCAGTGATCAGAACAGAGTCAATTAAATAGGAACCGAAAATTAATATTATGATTAAGATTTATTAAGGTAATGGGAAGAGTAAGTGCGCACTAGATTTTACAAGTTTTAATTTAAATTACTGTGAAAATATTACTTTTGAAGCTCTATTTTTCCTCTTTTTTATAAAAAAAAATGTCCGTTGGATGATTATTTTTAAATATTACACTCAAGCCGACATTGCAATCAAGTTTTTTTTTATGATATTGACAACCTAATTTAGTAGTAACCTGTACGCACTTGCCACTGCGTTTAAGCAACGGCATACGAGGAATCTGGAAAACTCATTATTCAAGCAGTAGCGGTTGTAGGTCAAGTGCAGAATAGTTCGTTTCCAGAGGATTATTATCAGAGTCCGGATTCTCGTCCAACTGCACTTTTTTCCGCTGGCTTGAAATTTACTAAGACCAATTTATTTATACGAATTAAGAAATCCTGATTAACATATGTATGTTTTATTTTGCATGAAATTGCATGTTTCATGTTTTTACTTATTATTTAGCCGTAATTTAAAAAAAAAAGAAAGTAAATTGCTTGAAAATGTAAAAGTTTAAACAAAATTATAAATGAATGTTTTATGAAGTAATACAAGGTTTTTGTATATGACACTGAATAAGATTCAATTTCCTGGGAAATTTTCAAAAGGTTTTCCAAGTTTTCTCTCTTTAAATTCGTGTAAAACCACTTAATGCCCACCATTCTCTTCCTTTTATGTTCCATTGTGTTACACATATTTTTCAGGAAAATATATGTTTTATAATTTAATATACATAAATTAGCTGATGGATATGATAACAAAAAACATTCCGCATTAATTTTTAAAAGTGAAGGAAAAAAGGAATCTGTATGACCTAATTAACTACAAAAATTTAAATTGACCGTGTAAAAAAGTTATAACAGTGACATTTGTCGTGATAATATCTGGTTAATTTGCAATCAGCTCATCGTAATCTCTTATTACCCAAAATTGATCAAATGATCAAAATTAAAAGATGATTCCATCAAAATGGATAGTAAATCTAAATAATTAAGTTCTACCTGTAAAGGTGAATTGCTCAATTTTTTCGACAAGGTTTGAATTATCGAATTAAAAATATTCTATTAAATTCTATAATTAAAAATTATAGATATATAGGAAGAATGATGGGATGACTCACTAAATCATGCAAAACATAATTAAAAACTTTAAAGCCGGATCAGAAAATGTTTTGTTAGAGTGCGTTAATCACGAGAAATCGTGCGAGACATAAGTTGCCTTAAGTCCCCAAATAAGTGTTCATGAACTTGCAGAACATCGCATCGCAATGTTCCACCCTGCCTGGTTTAATAGTGAAAAACAGTAATTTATGTAAGAAGAAAAAATATGTAAATGCAGTTTATTTCCTCATAAAATAATTTTGTTACGAATTTTCGCAAGTTTTGGCGTAATTATTGCACATTTTACATTTTTTTTACTGCACGAAATACGGTCTATAATTATTATACTGATCATTGAAAAATAGTTGAAACTTGTCTGAGATTTACATTTTACAATTTTCAGTGACAGTTACATAGTAGGGTGTGGAATATAATTGAATAAATGTACTGAAAAAAAGAAATCTAGTTCAACGCAGTGGACCTGTCAAAACATGACAGTAGAGGTAAGTGTAGACCATCCGGAATTGTCCCACAACACAGATCTGCAATTCCTGTACTATCTTTTGTACCCAGAGCAACATTTACTAGCGCTTATCAACTAGAAAACTGTCAAGGAGAAATTTAAATCACAAAGAATTTTAAAGAACAACTTCTGAAGATTCCACTTACCGAAAAAAAAAAAAAAGAAAAAGCAGGCCTAGTGGTGTTCAGCTGTACACCAGAGGTTGAAATACATAACTGAATCAATAGGTTGGAACTGACATCTTTACAACTCGTTATACCTCATATTAGCAATAACCGGTGATTGATTTGTGATACATCAGTGTTTAGAATTCATGATCTGTAAAGTAAAGCTCTTACTTGTCCAAGGCTTGAAATCAACAAGACGATTACGCAATTACTCAACATTACCTTAAATACAATAAGAATCAACAAAAATAACAATTTGTCTTGTTTCCTCCTACCAACTAATCAATATTACTGAACTAAAATATTGATATCAGTTAGTGATATATGACCTTCATTAGTTAATTTAGCGTCGAATAGTAGGATGTTTCACTACATTCAAAAGTAAATATTAGGTAATGTATTTTTTAAAAATATAATAAGAAAATGTCATGAGATACAACATTATTCTAAGAGAAGTTATTCATTGGTACAAGAAAAATCTTATATTCACTGGTTTTGTTAAACATTTATAGTATTGAGAAAATTACTAATAAACTATTTTTATATAGTTTTTATGATCGATTTTATCTACTGAGAAATCATACGAGATATCATTTATCAAGAATCTTGGGTTGTTAATATTACAAAGCGGAGATAAGTACGTACATAAAATCTCCATGCTTCTTCATTCCTGAGAAAAAAATCAAAATTTGAGAATTTGTTACATAGCTCCTTCCTCCACTAATGTCTTCAATCATTACATTTTTTATAATTCTTTAAAAAACATATTTTATTTTTTTAATATGAATTAGTAAGCTAAATTGATACAACATGGATACAGTTTTGCCCCATTCTTTGAATGGCTTAAAGCCTAGAAACTTTTACACAAAATGGAAAAAGGGCGACGCCCTAGGCTCCGGACAATGATCTACTCTGAATTAACAGGCAAATTAATTAAAATGAAACATAAAACATCTTCTGAGACAGGATTCAAAATTATGGGAATTCTTATTAAGTTATTATGCTAACAAGCAATCGATAAGAACGTAAGGACTAACAATTTTTGTTTATTTTTTCTAAATAAAATTGAGTATGACGAGTGATATGTTATCCGTATTGTCTGCCATTATGGCTAAGAACGGAATATCTGATTCAGAGGAAAGGACATTAAGATTGACGGATAGGAATAATGTGACCACTTTTCTCTAGGCCAATTTTTGTTTGCTTGGATTCCCGGTGTCGTTCTCACGTGATCGCCCTCCTGTTTGTTATCTCCAGCAACAACTGTCTTCCCCCACCGCAATATTAGAACAGTCAGGCGATCTGTTACCTCGTTCTTTACTCTTCAAACAAATATCGCTATAGTCAGCGTCGAAAGTATCACCTATCGAGTGAACTAATATCGGTTTTTCAATAGTAACTACATTAAGTACTTGTAAGTTCCTAAATATTAAATCAGAAAAGAGATAAATATTTTAAATCAACTTCTTTGGTAAATTTTGACATATTAATTAATTGTTGAAAGGCGTAGGTCACCTACCCCTCTGACATTAATATAATTAAATGTAGGCATGTAAAAGGTCAAGATTTTAACGGGATGAATTTTTTCCTTTCCATTCCGAATATTTGTTTAAAAAAGCATAATCAGATTTCTTTTTTAATTACATTTGGAGAGAAAATACAGTTAAAATTTTCTTATATATAATTTCAAGATTACTTACTTTCTAATTGTTCATAATCACTATATTTATTCTACGGAGTTTTCTATAGGAACTTATATAATTTTATTTGAACTATAATATAATATTTGAATTAATTGGAACTTATATAGGAACTTATAACTTATATAAGAGTTATGTATTTAATTTAAATATAATTTTTGATGTACGCTTATTATACCTTCAAGTAAAGTACCCTTTTCGGATCACCAATTTTAACCAAAATATAGTAAATACATTCATATCAATATAAAAGACCTATTTACCAAATTTGAGATGTTTTACATTATATTCTAATATAATTTTTGGTGAGTCTAATATGACCTTCAAGTAAAGTACCGCTTCCGGTTTTCCAATTTAGACCAAAATGTAGTATGTTATTTAAATCAATATATAAGTCATAAATACTAAGTTTGAGAAGTTTTGCATAGTATTTTAATATAATTTTTGATGGAAATCAATTATGACCTACAAGTAAAGTATCACTTCCGGTGATTAAGCAGTAACCAAAAAGGGAGGTTCACAACTAGATTTCAAAGCAATCCTAAATACAAAATTTCAACTTTCTACGGCTAACCGTTTTTGAGTTTTGCGAGATACGAACGTTAGTACGAACAGACGCCACGACGAAACTAGTCAAAATGGATTCAGGGATGGTCAAAATGGATATTTCCGTTGAAATCTGAAAACCAAAAATTTTCGCGATTACAATACTTCCTTTACTGCGTACAAGGAAGTAAAAATGAGTTATAAACGGCAATAAACTAATAGTCCAGTCAACCGGGGACCAGAAAGGAGTTTTGATGGAAAGTAATGGAGAAGCCCTGAAAATTTGCTCATTTATGTTTTTTGGGGGTGCTTATTACGAATTTCAACGTTGTTACCTCAAATTTTCCTCGGAAATAAAAAAATTAAACATACAAAACCGATTTTTTCTCCTATAGCACAGAAACCATGCATTATTTTTAACATCAACCTATAATAAATTAAAATAGAGGAAATTCGTTAAACTTTTATAACTTTTTTCGTCCAGGACATCGTTTAGGATCACCTGCTCTTAGTCTAACGGGGTCTAGTCAAATGACTATCAGACATTGGAAAATTCTACAAATTTACTCATTTAGGTATTTCAGGATGCTGATTATGAAGGTGAAGATTATGAAAAAAAAGAAAGGTTCTCTTACATTTTTTGTTTCTAGCTTTAAAACTATGTATTATTCGAATATATTCTAATAATAATTTTGTACTAAATTAAAGAAGAATAAACTACCTGTAATTATGATCATCAATTTGATATTAATTTATTTATATTATGTTATTTTTTTTTTGTTTTTCTCCAATTTGCCTTGAGGTCAATTAAAAAACTCAATAGTTCTTTTTATTTATTTTTAGACGTTTTGGGGATACTCCGTCCCCTTTCCTCCTACAGCATCTAAATATTATCCCAAAATGTTGGGTGTGTCACTTAACTACTAACACTTTAATGAGACTTGGTCGTTGGAGTCTAAGGTTATATAAACTATAAACAAAATATAAACCTATTTTGGTAAAAGTAGATTTATACTCTTTCTAACTGTTAGCCAGTGACGTTAGACTCCCAGCGAAATGTAGAATAATAGATACTGAAATTTTATATTTGGACAATGGGAGAGAAATAAAAGCTGAGAAAAAAATCTTCTGATGGTGAGGAAGTATTTCCCCGAAACATCAAATACATAAAGTAGAAGATTATAGTTGGAAATTAGACATTGTCCTTTAATAAAATAATTACAAGAAATAATAAAAATGAATATAAACAGTTTTTAAATTATAATCAAAAAAAAAATTGAATATTTTTTATATTTATAAATCGAGGTAACGAAGTTGAAATTCGTATCTACAAAATTTTCCACCGGGAACCCCTTCTAGTCTCCAATTTACCGGTCCCCGTTAAAGAAGAATTTTATTGAGATCTTCTTTCTTCCTCTTCGGTGCCTAGCTTAAGTATATCTAGATATAGATATACCTATTTCTTTAGCTTATGTATATCCAAGTATGTTAAGTAGGTATATCTATCTATCTATCTTACATATCATGCCTGACAAATTTAGAAATTTCCGGTTGCCTTAATAGTATGAAAAGTTTGTGATTTGTTCTACTGCGCCATCAATTACCCCGTAATATTCTTTTCAAAGGCACTTACTGAACTAAATAGTTTTTGATGTTGTTTTAAAGTTTTCGAAAAATCTTGTTAACTTGAATATCTTAATGATTTGCTTCATTGCCAGCATAAAATTACATAGAATCTACACATGGATATTAGCGTTCATACCTTTGCCTAACTAAGGTAAGTCACAAGCCAAACCAAACAACTAACGTGTGAAAGTGTATTACAGTAGCTTAGCAAACTAACCAATTCACACGCTATCGTTCCAGCCATTCAAGCTTATGTCGACTGTTACTTTCGGTTTGAACTATTTTTATTTTAGAAAGAAACGATTGAAATTATAATCTAAAAATATATAATTTATAAAGGCACAAATGTGTGGATGCAACACTAGCACTTATGTGGCGCTTCCGCAAAAAGCGGATCGCACACAAACACAGAAAAGACAAGCCAAACCAAGCCAAACTATTCCCTTTGCATGCTTTCTTTGTTAAGGTTTGACCAAGATGTGAACGCACCTTTAGACTCTCCTTCTTTGCCCTCTCTCTTTTTATAATGCATTTTTTTCCCTTCCATCTTTTTCATAGAATTTCCGATGTGGCGTCTCGGCTCTCAGAATTATAATTTTATGCCAGAAGTTTTTCGTCAGCGTTTCCCAGACCGTGCCTGAAGATTTGGTATAATCTTTATTACTGTGATAAGAGTATTGTGGGTTCTTTTTGACCCCATGCCGCCGGCAGATCTGGGACCGGCTTTCCCAGGTCTCGAAGGTGTCTAAGTATGTGCCCCACCGGCTTCTTCCCTCTCCATTCGTTGTCATATTTCCATGTTTTGAGTTGGCATGTTTATTTATAATAAATAAATAAATAAAATAATTGATAAAAATGATTGATTATATAACAATCGACTGAAATAAAAACTATTTAATTATTTCTTTTAATCCAAACACATTTGATCAAAATATATTCCCAATTATCTAGTTACCTATTTAGGGAAGCCTGAGAGTCCATATCACTTTTAATTGCACATGATATTATAATCTCTTATGGATAAATCGATTATGAAAGTGAAAATAAAGCTTTCTTCGATCAAAAAATTCTAATTGTTCCCTTTTCTGATGTACATAAAAACCACTTTCAGAAGAACTAATTGCTTAAAACTTCCGATGTGATACAAGATTCTTTGAATTTATTTCCTTTCAGATTTCAAGCTTATGTAATGTTTGCTTGCACAAAATTCTTTATTAAGTTTCTTTTGTAGCTAAAGAACATATTCTAATAAGTTAGATAAATTAGTAACTAGATATATATTAATGCAACCCTGAAAAATCGACATTTTGCATAGTACAGTCAGATATTATGGTTCTGTCAATGTTGATTCCTAATGTTTCAAGGGAACCAGTAAATCCAGGAATTTACCAATCTTCTCTTAATTTTCTTTATAGCAGAAACATATTAAATTAATTTTTTGTACACTTCATTTAAGTTACATTGAAATTGAGCTGTGCGCAGACAAAATGTAGTTAAATCTCCGGATGACAGGAAGGTAAGATATAATGTGAAGGGCGGACTTAGCAAGGAAAGGACTTACTCAGGAGGGGCAGGGTTGATCCTCTTAGGGGCGACCTCGGGAATCATCTTCTTTATTTGTGGCTCATTAGAGCTTTCTGGATGTTCTATCAGTTGCTGGAATATTCCTTCTGCTGTTTAATTTCACTAGCTTTACTATATTATCACGTTTAAAAATAAGGAATTAAAAAAAAAAATGTTCTACTTAGAAATAAAATAGGACCTCTCGAATTCAACCTTCAGCCTGTAGTTCAGGCCCATATCTGGAAAGTTTTGGAGTAGCTTTAATAATTTGGTCATTTATGCTTTTGGGGTCTGATGATGAATTTAAATTCTGTTTTCTCAATTTATTACCGGAAATTAAAAAAAAATACAAAACGGCAAAAAAAATTAATTTCTTTTTGTTTTTTATCTCATAGCATGAAAACCATGCATTCTTTTTGCAACAAGAGCGAGCTCCATACACATTTGTACTCTATATTTGTTTCGTCCGGAGAATCGTTTAGGAGCTTCCGCTCTTAGTCTAATGGAGTCTGGTCAATTGGAGACCAGGATCATGGTTGAAAGTTTTGTAGATACGAATTTCAACTTTGTTACCTCGATTTCCCCCCTAAAATATAAAAAAAAAAGGAATTTTTACTGCTTACTTTAACAATTGAGGCCTCCAATAAACGTATGATATGATATACGTAAGTTAGGCACCGAAGAGGAAGTAGGAGGATCTCAATAAAATCTTCCAACGGAAGATCCATGGAATGCTCAATGTCAAAAACTATCCTGTAGGAGCATTTTGATTTAATAGAGTGGAAGTTCACCCTCAAGATTTTCATCTAGATTGGAAATAGATCTATTTCTCTCAAATTAAAAAAAACAAAACATATAATGGTTCAAACTATATATTATATTTAGTTACCTTTGTTGACTTCTGGTCTCTATTCCTCTCTTCCAGCTTCAATTCGCATTGCTTCTTGCAACGTTTTTCCAGCCCGGCATAGGTCCTTTTCTGTAGATCTGCGCAATGTCTCATTCGGTCTTCATCTTCATCTTTCTCCCTGAAGGTTCCACTGTAGAGCACCTATTTCGAAGGCAACTTCAGGTTATCTTGGTGTGCGTCCTCTCTACTTTCATTTCTTCTTCTGTATTTCGAGATGGATCGAAAACTTTGGCATATATTTGGTTTTTATTACTTCCATACGAAATGTTACAATTATGGTCGATATTCCTGTCACTCTCTACCTCTCATTATCACTTATTACCCTTAAGACAGGATGTATGACAATTAAATCACTTTATATCTCAAATTATGGCAAACAATTTCTTAGACGGATTCAGTATTAAAGAAATATGTGTGACGCTTAGATATTTCTGTTGGGTTTGTTTCTTGTGGAACAAACCAAAGCTGATCTTACTGGGTTACATGGATTATCCGTAAAAGACAGGGTTGTATTAAGGAATTGAAATTGTATTGCTCAGTTATTTATTGACACTGAGTTGTCTCTTACTAATATTAGGAGACGGGGAATGAATTATTAGTATAAGGTGCAAAAGCGGTATTCTTTTTCATTTACGAAAATTGGTCATTACGAAAAGGTTTTTCAGCTCTCAGGTTTTTCGAGTCTAATTAAGTTTTTTTCTGTTGTCGCTTCCTATTTAAGCGGAACCCTTGTTCTTCGAAAGTGCTCAATCGTTTTTTTATAAACAATCGTGAGCGTAAAGAACAATAAAAGTTAAATCGCAATTTTGAGAAATCAACATTAACGAAGGGAAATTCTTAAATTCACGTGAAATATATTTACTATTAAAGCATTAAAAAAATGAAAGCACGCGATTTTCTAAAAATTTTAATAAATCAAATGAGTCGTGGGTTTTTGTTTTTCCATTACTACTGAACAAATACATTAAATTTTGAAAAGCAATTTTTTATAAAACGAGAATAACAAAATAATAAGTTTGGAAAAAATGAATAAGGAAACTGATTGGAAACTTCGGGGAAAAAAAAAAATGAAAAATGAATTTTCAGACAACTATATATAGAAGAGATTTAGTGTTTTAATTTTATTATAATTCCTATAAATATAACTTTCTTCTAAAAAAATGTTTTTCAGGTATACGCTTATTCTCCATTAACCTACGTATTTTATTTATTTATTATTATTTATGTGTATTATTTTATTATTATAAATTTATCGTTCTTGTTTATATGGTCCTAGATCAGTGGTTCTCAATCTGGGTATCGCGAAATTTGTAAATAATTAAATTAAAATATTAAATATGTAATTAAAACAATTATAAAAATAATATTGGGTTTTATAGAAAATTCTATGTTTTTATTTTATTTACTTCAATAGATTATTATTTCATTTAGCAGAATAATATTTAATAATTACAGGAGGGCAGTGAATTTTGTTTAATAATTTCTGCCATCAGATAAATGAGTATTGAGGTCCACTTTCCTCGATAATAAAATTGGTCAATAAATAAGTTTTGTTTAACCATATATGTATACTACTACCGTTGGAGTTAGTTATTTGAGGATGAGCTTATTTTTAAAATATTTTCTTATAGTTTACGAGCACCCCAAATTAGCGCAATGTGAATACACAGTTATTTAGCGAGATTATCGTTTCGTGAACTAATTCAATTAATTAATTCTTCCCATACCTTGTGAAATTTCTAAATACAATCCTTCATTCCTTTTTTTATATTTCTGAGCACACATTTTTCAATTTTTTGAAAAGTTTTAAAACAGAAATGATTATTGGTTCCTTCCGATAAAACAAAGAACGTGCAAATAAATTAATTAAAAAAAACAAACATTGGTTCTGAAAAAAAAATCCTATTTTACAAAACCATCTTAGGTAGCAAGTGTTAAAAATAAAAGAGTGTTCCCGATTCCTATTGGCTGTGATAAGCAGCTTACGAGGATAGAAGAAATCCCCTCCGTTGATTGGTCCACAGTAATCGGATTAATTGTGGCTTTAACGTGTAACTACCCCTTGCCTGGCTGAAGTATATTTTGTATTGGATTTCTCATCTCTTGTAAAATATTTGCTGAACAAAGGCATAATCTAAAATGCGACGAATCAATTGAATACAGAATTCTAAGTTTTATTATACGATAAAGGAAATAAAAAAACAGATTTATTGTTAATTTAAAACATTTTTCCATTACCCAATACCCTCAGCACTGGTATAAAATGTTTGAAAATCAAGTTTTAGGTTTAGTGCTTTGTAATATTATAAGTTAAGCAAAATAAAATATGTGAGTCCCATCAACAGGCCAATTATACATTACAATAGCGACAAAACAGAATCACATCATGACATGACTATTTTAAATACATTAAAAAAAAGTTGGGACTTCCAAATAGATATGAGATCTATTGTCACTATAATAAGATTGGAAGTGGCAATTTGGTTCAGCTCTAAAAAATGAAAAAGTCCGGATTTAATCTTAATTTTAATTTTAATAACATTTAATTTTAATAAGGTAATTTACTAATCTATTAAGCCTAAAAAAGAGACTATTAAATGGAAAATTTAAACGCTCCATTTCTCGTGAACGCTCTTATAGAAGTGCCACAGTTCTGACTACAAATATTTGAAACTTTAACATTTAGTAGATAAAGTATGCATTTCATAAAATGGTTGAGCATGATGTTGGGCATGCTGAGGTATGCATACTTTGCATGGAGCCGTCATCTCACATAGATACAAGAAGGCATATTTCAATATTTCTTGGAACCGCACGAGACGGGGCAGGTATAGGCCGGAGAGATACCCCTGGACCTCATCATCCGAGAGAATACCATCAGTTTTGATGCTAATAAGCAGGGACCTGATGTGCTTCCGGAGGGACCGAGGCAGAGGATATGTGAGGAACCAAAAAGTGGAAGAAGGTGCTGAGGGAGAACTCTCTGGGGGAGTGGTACAGACGCTGGGTTGCTAGTTAAAAGGGCTCAACCCTCAGGAAGCACTTACCTACTGTCTACTCTAGACTGACGTATAAGGGAGATTAATAAATTATTATTGGCATATTATAAATTATTGACAGCAGTGACATACACAAATTTCTTGTATATTATCCTACTGCTGTTGAAATCTCACTTTCAACACCTATTGCTATATAGTTCCATAGTTAATTCAAATGGATTTGATCATTTCTAAGGTTTAAAAACATTAATGAACCTACTGTTTTTAATAGAGTAAAATGTGCCTTCAAAAAACTATGTTCTATTTTTTACTGTTTTTGAGAAACCAATATATATTCTTACCAATATATATTATAAATATTCTTATCATAGCATGGTACTGACCTGACATTCGTAGGTGCCGTTGTCCCTCTTCTGCACGTACTTGATCTGCAGCGTCCAATCGTCGGAGCCTTCTGCATGAAGCACCTGGAATCTCTCGTCGTTCGTGTAAGTGAACATACCGGACGTGAGAATGTGCCAATCTCTACGACGAACCCACGTGATCTGAAAAGAGAAATAATTCATTATTAATTATTATAATCTCAGTATATATGGAATGCAAAGTTTTTCCTCTGTTCTAACCCAAATCACGAATATTCCTGACAAGGAACAATTCTTCGGCAATCATACTCTACCATGCCTTGGAGCAAGTGCCTTAGTGTACCTATTATAAATTTTAGGCTCTAGACAAATCCTTTCCCCACTGGTTGACTACAATTGATTCCCCGCTGTGCATAAATTATTCAACTTTTATGGTTTTACTCCTCAAATTTCAACAAAATGTGAGAGGTGGAAAGGAGGAGGTGGGGGCCCTCCTTGCCCATTTGGTTGGACGGCCATGAACGTGGAGGAAGAACTGATATGGATAGCATGATAACCTCGTACCTGACCTTTTTTGCCACAACTTTTTTACCATAACGAGGTTAAAATGTGAGGCCATGGATATCTTCTTTTTTTTTTTTTATTTAATTCCAGGGAAATATGACGAACACGATACCATTGAAGCCATATTTTACAAACAATTCAGAACATACTGCTGGTGGTGCCAATAAATTTAGTTGTCGATTAAACAAGAAAGAGCAGACCAAATTTGCAATAAGCGTATAATGGGCCACCGTGCATCAGAAATCAAGATTATATTTGTCATGATCAGTTATATGTTAATAATGCACAAATATCTTTCTTTACTTTGGATTTTTCTACTCCATTGTACTCTATCAAGGGCTGAAAAGCAATAAGGGATAAAAGATATAGACATGAATGATTGCTTATGCCACATTTTAATAGTCTGATTTTATTTATTGTAAATAATGTTCGTCGTATTTAATTTTATTTAGTTATACATTGCTTAGTGTTATTGTTATAGTTCATTTATCTTCAGATAAAATTTATTTTTTATATTTGCTTAAATAATATTTGGTTTGTTTAATTATTATCATCAGGTATTAATTTAATACTGCCATTGTTATTAATTACCTTTTTTTTCATTCTCTGTTATAATTGTTTATTTCATTTGATTTTAATTTTAGTCTGAAGTTCCATTATTTTCTTTTTCTTATCTTCAATTTCTGTCTCGTTTATGCCTAGAGATTTGTCTACCTATAAAACATCTTTTTTGCAGAGAGGCCAAACAATATAGGTGCATCTTGTTTGATAAAACATCCAGTCCATCCGGTCCGGTAAACGCTACAAACACTGCTACAATATCATTGAATACGATCCAGCCCGTCCTGCCAGTTTAACAGCTTAACAAAATAGCTATTGAAGAGATGACAGATTTTTCACCAGGATAGCAGCCAGCTCATCTACAGTATCTCTAAAATATTCTCATATTTATGATATGCTTTTGTGCTGTTCGACAAGTTCAAATTATGATTATTTTAATATAAAAATGATTGGGATTATCAGCAGTAGGGCAATGGTAAACTCAATGAACTAGCTACGTAACCTCATATATTGATCTAGTTCTAAATAAAATCATCCGTCTGACTAAAGATTTAAAGCGAGACAGAGTGGGCTTTCATTGCCAACAAAAGCCTCAACTGCTAGATAATTCTCCCACCCCTCCACTGCAGTCTTAGTTTAGTTTAAAAAAAAACAAAGGAACCTACTTCTCTTCCATTTAATGGCAAAAAAGCCATCCAAGTTCCGTTCGGTTACTGACCTCGCTTCTGTTTTCATCTTCTTCTGCTTGGAATGCCATCTTCTGGGCTCTTTAAGATGGAAATTACACTGTAATGGACTGCTTGCTGCGGGTAAACCTTTTATCTCAAGAAGCAGTTTCGCCTTTGAGTGTTTACAAGTAATTAGGAAAGTATTAACATAACTTGCCATATTAAGAAGATAAGTTTTTCGTTCACCGATTACTCACTTTGAAACAATAATGGAGCTGAAAGAAATTAAAATTGAAAATATTCTGAACGTTATTTGTAAGCGAAAAACAGATAAAGCCCCAAGGAGGATTAAAAAAAAATAATGTACTATGTTTCACGTGTGTCTCTATACTCTGAACTGAAATGGAAGTGATTGACAATGTGCGAATAAAGACTTGAAATGGTGGAAATTAGATGATATATTTATGAATGAAGTACTAGTTTGTATGAAGTATCAACACCTAAAGTATTCGACTTCATTCAGTAAGCCTCTTGATGCTGAAGATTATAAAGGCGTTAAGTACCTCTCGAGATAAAATGTACATTTCCGCTTACAACTGGATTCATTCCTCTGTTTCCGAGTATCGCATTTGTTCATTTCGATTGCCCTTGTAATTTTTTTAAATATTAAATTCTCATACAGATATATAACTACAATCTATAATACAACAAACATATAATACAATCTTAGAACAATGTCAATAAATATAAAAAGCATTTTTTGTTGTCTTTTTTAATCTTTCTCTCTCATATACGGTATAATTATTTTTAATCAATATTTATCCATGATAACCAAGACAATATCATTCTATCTAAAATACTCATATCCTACACCTATTATAGATTATAGATCTAATATAAATAATAACAAGTTATTACAATAATAAAAAATAATAACAATAATAAGTTAAAATCACCTTATCATCTGGAAAAAGTTCTAGTGACTCCAATAGTCATTTCTTCGAATGGGCTGATACTGAAAAGCGAGGGAGAAGAAAGAGAGGGTACGGAAGATCTTGGGCTTGATCTTGGAAAATTAAAATTAGTTCAGAAAGAAGTTCTGCTTGATAAATGCAGAATTGCCAGAAAATGTTTGAATAATTAAAATCGTCTGCTTTTCCTTAATAGTTTTTTTTTTCCGGGATGTAGATGTAACTCCAGAAAACTGATATAATCCTAGGAATAATAAAAATATTAACACCTCCAACTAAGTAAAGTCCACACCTAAGTTTTGAATATAAATAGAACAAATATTAGGACAACAAATTTATTTATAAATTCATCTATATTTTTTCATATTTTTTGTACCTATTTTAGTTTATATTTGCATTATACCCCAAATGAATACCTACATCGTGGTTCGTAATGATGATGATGATTGTTCCGGAATTACATGCCATGAAAATAATCCGTAGAAAAAAAAGATTGCTATATTAACTGTAGATATTTACGAATCTGTCATTATGTGTATTTATCTTTCTTAAATTTAGCCACCCATAATCTGTAGCCACAATTTTCTTTGAATGTCGTCTACATACAAACATTATTTATTAAAATCCTTCTAGGGATGAAGTAGGAAAAATGAATGCTCTAGATCTAGCTGAAAGGAAGAGAAGATATAGAATAGATAGGATGCGGACAGAGCTGCTTGGGACACAATGTCATCCCATCAGTCACTCCAAGGAGCGCTCAAAGGAGGTGGAGTGTCGACAAAAAATTGTATCAACGGCTTCGGAATCGATATCGAATAACAATAGACTCTATCGATGTCGCCCGTCATTTCTTAGTCCTTTGGTTCCCGAATGGACATTCTAAATCATCTGATAATAGTTGAACAAATCCACGAAAAACATGGGTGATTTTCAGAAATACATCAAAAATCGTGTAGATGACATTCAGATGAAGAGAATCTGGTGAGTTTTTTTAATCCATTGTCTTCATGTCGCTTTCGGACTCAATCACATAAACAAAAACGATGGATGAATTTTCATTAAATAACCAAATTTTTTTATTAAATCAAACCTATAAATTCTCATTGTCACCACGATTCCCTGTCACGTTTTATTTTTAGTTGAACACCACCAAAAAAATTATTATCATCATTACCGCAACTTCTAAAAATTGGAAATTTTCAATTCCAAGCCCAAAATTTGGAGACCAGCTCAAAACTGTCATTGATTAGCATATGTAGATCACTCGTGAATTTTTTCAAAATTTTCGGAGAGAGTTCACAGACACTTCTTAGAAGGCCGGTTACCAAGATGCCACAAGAAATCCTAAAGGAAATTTCACGTTATGAAATTTAAGGATCCAAGAACAATATAGAATTCATTTTTTAATATAAGTATTTATTAAACGTATTAAGGGGGAGCTAAAGTCATAAATTAATGCAAACTATACAATTTATAAATTTAAACTTTTTAAAATTAAAATAAGCTGATGAAAAGGATCTATTGTGTGCTCCTAAAAATCAGCTGGACAATAATTAAAAATATAAGCCTATATTTTTAGAAGACCAATATCAGATATCACATTCCAGGTAAACAGAAGTTAAGGCTGGAGAAACATATTTCCTAATTATCAGAATACCTCCAAGATCAATTCATCACAACAGTCACGGCATTGATTGGACCCTGATAATCTTAGCCGTAATTCCTTGATTAATCTATGATCTATTGTCTCAATTGTACGGCAGACCCCAGCTGTTCTACTCCCTCAACGAGGCTTAATCAATATTTCAATCAAAATATTGTGATTTATGAAGATAAGCTATAGCATATCATTTTCGATAGTTGTCAGTTCCGTAATATCAAAAGGTTATGTTATACAGGGTACGGGAAAAAACTGACACATTTTGAAGAGCTGTGAAAACCAACCAAGGTCTTTACAAAAAAAAAAGTTTTAATTTCAAAAATGACTTTGAAAATAGTCTAATTATTAAAATGTAAGTTCCAAATAAAATGTAATCTTCCAAATGTCGGCCGTTATTGACGTTACCGGAAATTTTCCATCACCCTTTAAATCATTTCTGGAAAATTGGCATTGATTTCTTGCCTGGTTCTTTCTTTTAAGAAATCCTGAGGGAAAGATCGGTATTCAAACACCTTATCCTTGTGACATCCAGTGAGAAAATAATCGAATGGAGTTAATCTAATGAAATGCTCAAATCTGTCGTGGAACAGTTCCCTCAAAACTGGAAGCAACGTCGAGATGTGTGACCGTGGAAAAATGCATTCTTTGCGTCAGTTCTATTCAACTTAGGATAGTCTCAAAAGAGTAGGATCTACAAGATGTAGGATAGCTTTTAGGATGTGCTCGTAACGGTCGGAGTTCACAGTTACCGTTACATCCTGCATCTCAAAAAAGTATAGGCTGATGACACCGAAGACACCAAAAGCCATCCACAGTGCACTTCTGAGATGTGTCAGCTATTACGTCGGAAATGATACGAAGGGTAATGGGAAATTTATGGGAACGTTTGAGCAATGAGTAGTCAATAACGAGCTACGGAAGATGTAATTTCTTAAACCCATTGGAATGAAGCGATTTTCGATGTACTCTTTATATTACTTATACATAAACAAAATAAGTATTTTTTCCACTGACATTGTTTTGTTTTTATGCTGAAAATGTCATGAAATGTTATGAATGCTGAAGTTCTACGAAAGATGGAAAGTTACACCATCAGCGAAGGAGAGTGAAAGATAGAGAGGGAAGAGATAGATAGATGGACTAATCAAGGCACTGACCACGCCTAAAATCCCTATTTGAACCTGTTTAAAGTACAGCCATATTAAATTTATGTTCGGAACTTAGAATGTTGAATGGCTTAGAAAATTTAATAAGCATAAAACACAATTTAGATTTTAAAATGTTAAATAATGGTAAGACCAAAATATTTTATATAAAAGAATTAATATAAAATTTTTCATTTCACATACAAGGGCCCTCTACTAACGTTTAAGCTCCATACCAACATGATATAGAATATGGTAACAAGGTAGATAGACAGATGTACAATACGTTCAATCTATGCAATATTAACGTTTTTTTAAAGCACTTAATTATTGAAGAATAAAAAACTCTTGAACAAACTAAACTCATTATTCAACCCCAACATACTAAAATCAAAAGTAAGGCAAAGGTCTGCCAAAATTATTTCATAATTTTATCCTTTGGCATGTAATTCAATCTGGCATTTATTTAACAATAATATATGGAGACATAACATAGACAAACATTAGAATATAAATAAATCTATTAAATATCTTTGAAATTGATCGCAAAAGAATTATTTATACGTAATAAACATGTGCATGTCGTATAATCTATTTAATGGTAATATAATCTATTTGATTACTTTATAATACATATGCATAAGTGATATACCATAGCAATTTAAAAGAAATACGTTAAGGAACCAAGAAAAACTTTTAATAAACAAATAAATATAGATAATTTCATAGGAATATCAATGCTCAGTTGACATTTTTGTTTAAAAACGTAATTCTTTATCAAGAATTATCAAGTTCTCCATTTTTAATTTTTAACAGTTTATTTTTACCATTAAAAATAATTTTATTGGAAGGTAAACCATTAAAAAACTTTTCAGAATCTATTAAACTATAATTAGTAAACAAATAATATATATGTGTATGTATTTTTTTTGTATTCGTTTTGTGAAAAAAATATTTAGGTATAAGTAGGTATCTACATTATTTAATATATGTATATATATATATATATATATATATATATATATATATATATATATATATATATATATATTCATACATATATATACTTATATACAGGCCCTCAGTCGAGAAGACGCAGGAGGAAGGGTGAATTCCCCAGGTTGACTAAAAAATCTATTCAGTTAAAAATATTGTTGAACAAATATATGCAAGTTAAAAAAATCATTTGTTGTTCAAAGAGGTGAAAAAAAAACAACTTTAAATATGATTTTCCAGCCATTCCAAATTTTGAGTTGTACGGTTGGTGTGTCATGTATGTTGTCTTAAGCTTCAAGAGATAATAAAATGTATAGTGAGTCTAGGTTAGCAAGAGCTTTAAAAGAAAATAACGCAAGAGCAGTGTTGTAAATGAAAATAGTTCAACCTCTATTAATGCTATTAAGAACATTTTGCTTAGATAATTATCATTAAATTATACCATTATTATTAAGTAATTTTGTACAATAATTATGATGTATTTTATGTAAAACAATAAACTCTTGTTATTACAATATAATATTAAGCTTCGTTTTCATAATACCTTAATCCATACATTATTATTATTGATACAAGTAAATCACATGAAATGTTAAGTGATTTGGGGTCCGCTGTATGATTTTGTCCCCGAGCTTGGGCTCAGCTGATGACGACTTTCTTTGTAGAATACAATATAATAGAAGAAAAACTTTATTCTGAGACTAAGTACCTTAAGAATAACACAATTGAACAAATGAACAGAAACAATATCTGGCCATAAGACTTCGAAATAAAAATCAATTAATGTTTACAATGTTTTTAAATAAAATAAAAGGCAAAAAATATAAATTCTTGTCTCGAAAAATATAATTTATGTGAAAAGAAAATCGAGGAAAGAAGAGAAAAAGAGAGAACATGGAAAATACAAAAATGATGAGTTATTAGGAAAGTTGAAGCTTCTGCATTAAAAACTATTATTCACTACTGATCTAGATATTAATCTTAAATTGAAATTTTGTCATTAGCGAACATCTACTTGGAAAGAAAGAAGGTGTTGGAATAGGAGGGATTTGAATGAGGATAGAGAAGAAGCATGACGGATATCAGATGGAAAGGAATTTCAGAGGATACAGGAGCGGGCGAGAAAGGAACGTTCAAATGTTTTGGTTCTATAGGAAGGGGTACAGTAGTCAGAATGGTGCGATCTTGTGCGTCAACTGAGGATTTGAATTGCTAATTTATATATTAATAATTATTATTTATTTTTATACTTACAAACATAAAATGCATATTATGATTAGTGCAGTGTGTGTAAAATATCTAAAAGTTTATTAAACTATCAATGATCATAAATGAAAAAAATAATTCTATAGTTACTTCGACTTGTATATATCCTTTATTTTGTAATTTTCTTTCATTACAATTATATATATATATATATATAATATATATATTGTATATATATTATATATATATATATTAATATATATATATATATATATATATATATATATATATATATATATATATATATATATATATATATTGTAATTGTAAATAAACTGTAGATAAACACGGAGAGAGAAAAAAAAAGTTACTTGGAGATTAAAACTTTTATTTAATGATATTATTCTTATTGTCGTTAAAATGTTTTTATGGCTCAATAGTTACTTAAATCTTTTATTTAAATATTATTTATTGATATTAAAAATTTTCAGTCCATTGTTTTTATAATGGCTCTATAGGAAAGGATTGTTTTTGTTTTATTGTTAAATGTAGTAATCGAAATATATGTTATTTTTGTTATTTAATATAGTTGCTTCAATTTACTATTTATAGTATAGTATAGCGATGCAGGTGATTTTTCTTCATTAATGCACCTGACATGTTTGTGATATATGACTGATGCACTCTTGTTTGGACCCTTGGAATTTTAGTTTCCAAATTGTGATGTTAAATATTATTTATTAATACAGATTTTTATACTTTTAGTCGCAATTAATATCAAATGAATAAATAATAAAGTTATAATTGCTAGACTATGACCATCAAATAGACTTGCCAACTATTTATCAATAGTCCTAAATAAATATTTACACTTCTACCAACCGTACAAATAGAGCGCAGCGCCTGTCGGCCTCGCAATCAGCTCAAATGAAGGCAATTTACTACAGATATCAAAGGGCTAAATAAAGTGATATCCTCAACACAGAAGGGATAGGCCCTACCTGTTGAGTCCCAACCACAACAATTGAAAGGTCTTTTGTCATAGTCTTAGGATAGAGGCTATAGTAGATCAATCGTCACTCGTTTATTCGTCAGTTTCTGTTAACCGTCAGTACAGTAGAACCCAAAATATAGTGTGGGTTTTTTTACTCATAATGTGAGTATTCCTAAGGAAAATGTTAACCGAAAAGTAATTAATTGCAAAAAAAAAAAATACGTAACGTACAAGAATAATTTAATAGCATTCGTACCATATTTATTAGGTAAAAATAATTTGAAAATTCAACTACATAAAGAATACAAAGTACAAAAAAGAAGTACATAAGTATATATACATAAAAACAAATATATATATATATATATATATATATATATATATATATATATATATATATATATATACATATATATGTATATATATATATATATATACTTATGTACAATCAACAAACTACATTTGCTTTTAAAATACAACTACGTACATACATAAGCTATTTACATTCATAGGCTGAAAATTTCGAGATTATTAATCAACAGGAATTGAAGCAAGAAAAAGAGTTTCTAAGAAAATTATAAACTAAGAAATTTTAAGGAAATGTAAGCTTACATATTACTTAAATACAAGTTAGTTTTATAGCGAAAATCTTTTGCAATTATGTACTAAAATATTTTTTATATTGCAAACTTGTTGATTTTATGTTTATATTAAAAATAGAATCAATTTATTGTTTTTTATGTATTTATTTTTTTTAATTTACAAATGCATCCACCCATAGAGGGTCATTAGAATGCTACTAACATCTTTGTTGCATACAATTCAGATATACTCTCTACAAATAATTCAATTTATTGCTTTTGTTGGCTAAGATATTTTTCTAAAGGTTTATTTCTAATGGTATTTCTGTAATCCTTCTATTCGTTTAATCGTCAAATCCTTGGTTCCGGTGATGACATTTAATAGAAGTTTTGCTGTATATATTTTCGAAACTTTATAACCATGATATATCGACTAGCTCAAATTTTCAGGAACATAAATCATAGAACTATCTTCATAGCTTTTTTTTTTTCAAAAATTGTACAATTTTCTTGGAACCTCTTCCCACTCTTAAGACTCTTCAGAAATGTTTTGGATAAACTTTTATTAATACAGATTACATGATATTAAAGCATTGGAATAATTATATTATTATCAAACGATAAAATAAAATAGAGCATACCGATAATAAGAAATTGAAGTTAATTTGATTTCTAACGCTAGCTTGTTCGTTCTTACCAATATTGCATATTGAATGAGGTATTCAATATTGAAGGAGATTAAAATTTATTTCGAGAGGGGGAATTTAATAAGAAGAAGACAAGTAATCACCTGAATGTCTACAATCGCCGAAATCGGGAGTAAGTGTTTTGGATAAGTATAAAAATTGGATCAAAAATTATTTTTAAAAACTACTAAACATATTATTTAAAATACAAACTTTATTTTTTTTTCTCGAACATTTCGGGGGAGAGGGAGATATACCCTCCAATCTCCTCCACCCTCTTAACGCCACTGGTTCCTGCACATTTCGGAATACCGACGGTCACGCGAGCACTTCTTCTGGTCAAACCATTATTATCTCCAATCTTTTATATTTAGTTTTGATTGTTCCTAGTAATATATATATATATATATATATATATATATATATATATATATATATATATATTATATATATATATATATATATATATATATATATATATATATATATATATATATATATATATATATATATATATTACCATGCTGGCAAGTATATACTATGCTTTTGTTGCCTAATATGTAAACAGATAACAGATTTTCGATTGTACGTAATTTTGTTTTTGTTCAAAGAAATTCTATGAACAAATCTCGCTAGCCAATACGATCACGTTTGTAAAGGAGTATATTTATTTTAATTGTTGATGCATTAATTTTATTTTCATATTACTATGCTTATATATTTATAAAAAAAAATTGAATATCTGTACATTAATTTTGAAATGTTATAATATTCTAGTTTTATCATATTTTAGAAATGCATGACCATTTATTTATAACATGGAGAAAACGTGTTCCCTGAGATTTTCATTCCAACTTCTGGTAGTCTTAAAAGTTGACTATTCATTTATATATAAACAAACTGTTGTTTGGTTAGCTGACCTAGAGTGGCATTGCAGAAATTTAAATTCTAGATCTTATTTACTTATTCATAGTTTACCGTGGTAAATATTCTTTCATAAAAATATAAACTGTTAAAATGGGTAAAAAAAGCAAACAGATCATAATGCCACTTGAATCTGAATTATACAAATGTTATGAAATAAAAAAAAAAGGATTCAGTGGAGACAGCTAAATATAACTTTATTCCCCTCGTTTCTTTCATATCCCAAAACAGCCACTAACTCTCAGCCCTAAAAAGGCCAACTCAAGGGTGAGCAACTTAGTAGGAAAGGGCTTTAAAACCGTACGCGGCTTTATTGCTCAGGTTAACAGCATTCGGTGTAGGCAGGTCCTCACGTTAATTTTTCGCGTTCGCTACTTCATTGGACCTCTTTTACGATCCCTTTTTACTGAGGTAGGGAGGAGGAGAGGTGGTGGGGGTGTTGTCCCCGGGGCCTCGCAATAAAACCTCGCGAGGCAACAACGGCAGCGAACCGCACTGGCAATTCCGGGCTCAGTGCTCTAAATTAGAAGCCGGCTACGTGAGACTCATTTCAACTGCTCACGAGGGTTTAAGTTAAATTGGTAAAGAGAAGGACTAATATCTGTGACGACACTCGTTCTGGTATTACAGCGGCTATTGTAGCCAGGCCCAGGTGTCCTCTTATTGTACACAGCGTTTCCGGCAAATGGTTTCATTCCTTGTTATTTAGAGACGCTTTAATGAAGGAGAGAACCCGTTTATGTGCTGTCTAGTCGTCCTGCAGTACTCCTATGGAAAAATAATTTTTTTCGTAATTGACCAACAGAGGGCTTACTTATTTATACTTACTGTTTGCTTTCTTTACCCATCTCAACAGTTTATATTTTTATGAAAGAATATTTACCACGGTATAAGATAAATAGGCAACTTCCTAGAAGGATAATAATTACTAAATTGCATTATTTATTTATTATTTTTTTACAACTACATCATTTATTATTAATTTCATTCCTGATATTTTTTTATTTATTTATGAAAAGTAATACAATAAGGCTTGGAAAATCCATAGGTTCGATGTTCATGCCATGCTCTACAACCACTGTCTACACAACGCAATCCTCTTAAGTACGTCTCGGCCAGTCCTTCGGACGTATACTATTCGGCTCAGCTCTTACTAACTTTTCTGAAACTCAATGGAATTAAGACCAAAGAACTTAACATGACTCTTTCAACTGTCATGATGCCTTTTGTAAGATCCTGAATTCCGCAGGCGTTGTTCTTTATTCAAAGTAAGCTGCTACTTTTAAGATAAAGAAGTATAATGATAATGTAAATTTAGGAAGGAATGGTAATGATTTTGAAACGCTTTTAGATTTCTGGACATCTTACGCCAATTAAGTAATTTAGCAATAACTGAAACAACCCGTTTGGTGCGACAATTAAAATAAGAGAAAGCTCTTTCTGAATGGTCTGTTTTCTCACTCTCTTTCTGTATATTTAAAGAAATTAGAAACTGATGACATCAGCTTCGAGATGGTTCTGGACAAAAACCATCATTCGGTAAGGGAGCACTATGGTACTTTGTTGAGGCAAACCTAATGAAACGATCTCGGGAATCGGTACGACAGCTTAGAGTTATCCAATTCACCTTAAATCGTGGGCAGCAAAACTTGGGGAAAGTGAACGATCATCAAGTGTGGTTCGCCATTGAGCAGGCACGACGTAGAATAAAAATTTGACAACTTTTGAAAAACAGAAATGAGCATCGTTTAACTAGAAGCATTGCTACTTTCGATGAAAATTTGATATATTGGAGAAAAACCAATACCAATACCAATACCAAGAAACATGAATCAGATTGCAATCAGTCTGCTGTCATCGTTAAGCATGTCCAATCCGAAAAAAAAGGCAATGCTCTCTGCATAATTCCTTATGAATTCATTCCAGAAGGTCATAGTGATCAGTTACAAAGAATGCACGATGTTAAGACACAACCTTACCTACGATTAGTGAACATAAAGCGGGTTTTGTTTCAACAAATAACGTCCCACCACACATTTTCGGTTACACGAAATAAACCATTTCAGAACTTCATAGAACACCACTATTTATAGAATTAGAATGAATCAGAATTAGTTCGAATAGAATTAGAATACCTACTTTCACTATTTAAACAAAATAAATGCTTAATTAGCAACAAAAATTTTTACTTTCCCTTACCTATATATGAAATAGTATTGCGATAGGACAAATTTTCGAATTTGAGTTTTCAACGGAATTACACGCTTTAAGGTCCCCTGAGTCCAAATAACCAAGTCTCGCAAAATGGTCTGTGTGTCTGTATGTCTGTGTGTCCGTGTATTTTCTGTGTATGTGTGTGGTGTGTGAATTTGAACAGTCTAGCACAGAAACGAAAAGTTAAACGATACTGAAATTACTTATTTAAGGAAGGCACATGCATGTGATGTTATAGCAACTTTTTCGTCAAAATCGAATAACCGAGTGCCACTTTACATAATCGATTTTACACTTTTTTACAATTTTCTCGAACAGCTATAACGATTTTGATGAAATTTACCTTAATTATTCTTCATAAAGCCTTTTAATTTTTCATATATGTGGTACATCATCAAGGAAATGTAGGGAAAAAAGTTATGATGAAAAGAATACTTTATTTACGCATAACTGAAGAAGTATGCATTTTATGGTAAATTGTGTAGAGAATTGTATGAAAGATAATTAATTATCTAAAAAACAAAAATGGATCATCAAAATCGGATTAGTAGTAGAAAAGATACAGCGTGTCTTACGAGGACTACATGACCCTAGATGGATAACCCAGAGCATCCAAAAGGAGACGGATGCGACCGAACCTTCTCCCACCAATCCCAACAATACGCTCTGCTATAATGTAATGTAACAATACAATAGTAGAAATTAACATGATAATTTCTACTTTTATTTAATGGAAACAAAATGTTTCCATAGAAACTAAACCGAAACTTTTAAAATTAAGAATGATGCTGAGTTTATTTTAAGTATTGTTTATATGAACTCTTTAAAAATATTTTGAAAAGATAATTATTATAACACGGTAAGGGCTTTCCCTGCCATTAATATTATGCCATTAATATTATCATGCCCGACATTAATATTATATTAGAATTAAGTCAATCAATTAGTATTAGTATATATAAGTAGCCTTATTATTGATTTTTTATTAATATAAATGTATACATTTGTTATATCTTATTCGTTTACCTTATCAACATATGTGCTGATGATATACTATTTATTTATTTACAGTAAAATATATGCGCATTAACTGGCTGTACAGAAACTGAATGTTAGAAAATCTGATTCTTCTGGTATTGCATCAATACAATGGCATAAATGTAGACTTTCGCCCATTCCTAGTAGGTATGTAGTTCGAATAGAAAATTTCATTTTTTTTTTTTTATTAATGAGACGAAAAATATTACACGTTTCTCCCTCCTGACAATTCGATGAACAGTTTTCGAGACCATGGTTGAAATAAATGTTTGATAACGGTTGATGCACAATGTTAACAAGAATGACAAAATTGATTACGGGTGCATTGTCAAAATAGAACTGTTGTAACGTGTGTGGGAAAGAGGAATTCAAAATGTAATTATTTTACTGTCGCAGAGGAGCGGAACGGACTTCACGTAGGCTTGAATAAACCAACCGTATAAAAACAAAACTGCATGCAGCTGTTCTGCATGCGGTAATAGCTCGGTCGTCAGGTAAACACAGTTACAGTCTTCAATTTTAAGAGCAACTGCACTGTCTGAAAATAATTCTTGCAGAGTTTTCCAATAGAATACCTACCGAAACTAATGATATACATGTCAACGGAGGCCAGAAATTAGGAAATCAACATAATACAATCGACTCCGCTTAAAGGGATTGAATGATAATTGGCATATCCACTTTAAACAGGCATCTTGTGTGGAACCGATTCCAAATAGAATATGCAGCGTAAAATTACACCGCTTCCCATGATCAAATCGTTTGGTTAGGACCTAATTATCTAATACTATGTGTTAATCATACAATCGAAAAAAATGAATTATGAAACGAGTCAGCCAATTAATACTTTTAAAATAAGTAAGAGTAAGAAATAAAAAATTAACAAGTCTTTATGAGTAATGAAGCTCCTTTTCGCTAGTCAACCTGGTAAAATCTTGTTAGCGTCTAAGTGTCTACACGAATGATGGTCTAAACTAAAAATTAATCGAATCCAGCTTTTCAAAGATGCCGAAAACTTCAAAACTTGAGGGTAAGCAAAGGAAGTTATTAAAGAACTTTGTTTTATTTAATTATTAGTTAGTTAATTGAGCTTTTCATTATTAAGAGTTGATTCTATTAAGTTTTTATGCTCGAATCAATATATTTTTTTTTTTACAGCCAGTTAATCCCATGAGATTGAGCAGACACCAAACCTTCTTAACAACTCCTTATCCAACCGTTTTAATCGATCCGATGGTCCTATCCTAATGATATTTACTGGGAGCATTTCACACACTTACCTCTATTGTACCCAGTCGAATCATATTTCTAAGTGCTAAATGTTTTACACATTTTATGTTTTTATTCCTCTAAGTTGCTAATAACCTCAAGGCAATGAAAACTTCTATTCAGGTATGCAGCAGTTTTGCGTCCTAATAGCACAGTATGAACTATAATAAAATAAATTGTATAAAATAAATTTATTTATTATAATTTATTAAAATGAAATATTATAAATGAAATAATTAAATGCAGGAAGCTTTACGATCTCGCATATAATGGTAATTGATCGACCTCACAAATAAGGCTATTGACCAGGCCAGCACCATATTGCTTTTTGAATAATTAGTATTCATGGGAAAACATTAACTTAATTGGGGGTAATTAATGGCTTTTATGCGCACATTGAAATAATCTCTAGCGCGAGCGGCAATGGAAATACATCTGATGAATACGAATGAACCATACGCAAAGGCTATGGTGCTGTGTTTATTATATGTGTCTTGATTTTAGCTTATGGATAACGTTAAATATACTGATCCCATATCCTTGGTGCTGATATTAACTTTAATGTTTTTATTAAAAAGTATTTACCTATAATCTATAATTTGTGGAGTATTAGGATAATTGAACATAATTATAATTAAGGAGTAGTGAACACTTTGCTAAGATATATAGCAGGAGTACTTATTAAGCATTCGTTCACGCATTTATTTTTTCATACATTGCCGTATAACTTTACTATTCAGTATATGAATTTTAAAATAAGTTCGTCAAATACACTGACCGCACAGATATGTAAACATTTCGTTTAAAAAAAAACAAAAAAAAAAAACTGATTCCATTAAATCTCCTTGTTTCAGTCATAACTGTTCTGTCACATGTGAACACGCATGTCACTCTCA
Source organism: Rhaphigaster nebulosa (assembly GCA_948150685.1). Classification (NCBI taxonomy): domain Eukaryota; kingdom Metazoa; phylum Arthropoda; class Insecta; order Hemiptera; family Pentatomidae; genus Rhaphigaster; species Rhaphigaster nebulosa. Next base: position 140,483,009 of record OX411308.1, on the reverse strand, counting down.
AGTACTTTACGATTTTCAGTCACACTATCTTCAACTTTATAGCGAAATCTTCAAATAAAAAAGAACCATTTACCGAGATTACTCGAAAAGGAGGTAAGCATGCGAGATTCTATCACTTGATGACATATATCTTATCAAAATATTGTGGAAACAAAATTCGGCTGTGATATTTAAAGTGGAAATAGTTTTTAAAGAGTAATGGATAATCATTATACTGGACCTGATTTTTCGAATTCTTTCACATCAATGAGCTTTTTGTAAAATAATATAAATATTTTACAAGAGATTTTAATTGGTGAATCTCTGATCACTGCAAATGTTACTTAAATAAGATATGTTTGACAAAATACGGTAATAAAGTCCAGAAAACAAAATAAAAACTCTGGGTTTGTACAAGTTTTATCATTCCTGTACTAGATCAAAGGACTCTTTTGTATATTTTATAAAACATGCTTTAAAAGTTATTCTTTTCAAAGTAATAAATCTCAATTCTATAAATCGACAGTATCCTGCAAAACCTCTTAGGTCCCATTACTATTAAAATAAAGGCTTTTCATCTCTTTAGCAAAAACAAAAGATTCCTGATTGAATGGAGTGCGTAATTTATACGTTATCAGCGTTATCACTTGTCAATGGCCAGTTGTAATAACCTGTATTACTCTAGAAGGCTTCAGAACGGTTGAAGTATATTTTGTCTCCTGAAAAATTGTTTCAAAAGCAATTAAAAAGTTTTTCAGGTGTATTGTCGATATATTCGCTATGCCTTACGATATAAATTAATAAATCAATAGAATTAATGCACTGAATTATGAAAATTGGGTATATGGAAAAATAATATCGAAATATGGTTGACCATGAAATACGAATTTAGAATATGCTATTCTGGATTCGAGTGTACGAACTGGCGTGGGATCACATTGCTTCCAGTGGTGAGCCAGGTTCTAAATCGCATTAGCCTCATAAGGTTTAAACAAGCTTTGGAGATTCGATTAAGAAAGGAGCAGGCAGGTTTCAGGGAGAAACACAGCTGCACCGATATCATAGACACGCTCAGAATCATTTTGGAGCAAAGCGTCGATTGGCAAAGCCTTCTATACATGGCCTTTATAGACATTGAAAAAGCCTTCCACTCAGTGAATCAGGACATCATGTGGAGAATCCTCGAAGGTATGGCATTCCTAAAAAGCTAATGAACCATATGATAGGAGCTCATATGATGGATATGACAGAGTCATCCACGAGAGGTTTCTGTCGAACCCAATTAAAATCGAGACTGGTGTAAAACAACTCTTTTCATTGTTGTTATCGACTGCATTATGAAAGCTTATAGGGGACGAAGACGTGGACTCCAGTGGGGTCTAAGAGATGGGCTGGAGGAAATCGACTAATCGACCTATGTCTTATAGCACAGGAAGATTGCTTGTCATTTAGAAATTATTTAAGGATGGAAGCAGAGAATTTTTATGAGCTTTAACTTTTATGAGTTGCAAATGACTTGTTTACATCATAAAACCAGAAATTTACTATGTAGTTAACTGTTTAAACTAGTTTTGCAATTGAATACTTAAATTATATCATTTACAGTTGGAGTTGTGCAGTGTAATCCATGTTTTTAATTCGAATTGACTTATTTTTTTTTCTGAAAGTACACTTCATTAAAAAGAACAAAATATAACCTTATATGCATTGTCCCAAAAACAATGGGTAATAGTCGAGAATCGTAACGTCTGATAAGAAGTGGGCGTGGTCCTACTGATCAACACTGTTTAGTTTATTTACAGGTTAATAAACTTAGAAAAGGCGCCAGTCCCACCCGTTAGCAGTTGCCATTCCTTCTTCTTTCCTCTATATTTTGAAAAACCCGCGTCTCCCCTCCATAATCGACTTCATGTATCCCACTTTATATCCAATTTTTCTCAGATTCAAATTTTTATAATTTAACATGTTCTTCCATTAAGCTGTCAATTATTATAATAAGAAGTTAAACATGTTCTCTATAATTCACACAATCCAATTAAAGTACTTGGAATCTATGGAGTTTATTTATCTTTTAATCTTGATAATTTTATTTATTAATCTTTGTTCTTGAATTATTATATTGGTCTTTACCGTTTTAATTTCAAAGCTAGTATTATTTTTAGAACGTTACAATATATATGTATATATATATATATATATATATATATATATATATATATATATATAAATTTTAGTTATATATATATATATATATATATATATATATATATATATATATATATATATATATATATATATATATATATATATATATAAATTTTAGTTATATATATATATATATATATATATATATATATATATATATATATATATATATATATATATATATATATATATATATATATATATAAATTTTAGTTATATATATATATATATATATATATATATATATATATATATAAATTTTAGTTATATGTCTCTACTCGCTAATGCAATTCGTTCCGATTTAATAACCAGACAGAATCTATCAAAACTTGCATAAATGTTAAAATCGACTATTTTTTAAATAAGGACCTTTAAATTAGCTATCCTCATAAAAGTGAGTATTATTTTTAGAAAGTTACAATATATGCATAAATTTTAGTTATATGTCTCTCTGCTCGCAAATATAGTCCATCCCGATTTAATAACTTGCCAGGATCTATCGAAGCCTGTACCAATATTAAAACAGTCTATTTTTGGATTAAGAACCTTTAAAGGACCTCTATCCGCAATAAAGCTATTATTATTTTTATTTTGAAACATGTATATGTACTGTATGTATACATTTTATAACTATATGAATAAGAGAAGGAGGTGGGGACGAGCATTCATCTCCTTAAAATATTTCAAAAAATGCTTGTACTCTTTTATCAAAACAGCACTGATATATTAAATATTATTCAAGATACTTAAATATAATAAAGTCCAATTTGAGTGTTCCATGAAAGAATAGGACCATAAAAGCTGAGTCATTAGCCACACTTTGGTATTGTTTTTTTTTTTTTTTAATTTGACTGGATACCAATTTTATATCTATTGACAATAATATATAATTCAGATGTATTTTAAAAATGTTATATCTATGGTCGCAGGCAATAAGCTGGTAATTCTGAAAATGGTCCTCATAAGCTATGTGTTCTTAAGTGGTCCTCCCAAGCCTTCCCAAGAAGTTGCTAATTCACAGCCTTAAATAATAAAAGTGCACAGCTTTTTTTGAGTCCTGAATTTTAATAACAATAAAAATATAAGTGTTTAATATAGTTAAAGAGAACTTCTATCCTATCAAGAGAGGAGAACTTGTCAATGAATTTTGGTACAGCAATCAAAAATAGATAATAGGAATATTCACTCTCAAAATTAACACAAACAATCATAACTCCATTATCGAAAGATTATATTGAAAATACAGATTGTAGTAATAATACAGGTATGCAATAAAAAAAAAAAACATTGAAAACTATTGCAGGCAATTTAATAAAATGGCATATACCCCACTTTTTCCTGATTATATTTTTAAAAGCTATGATTTTAACTAATTCAATCAATTTAATGGAGAAAAACACCAGAAAGCTACACCAACAGTTACTGGAGAAATTCCAGCTTAACTATTTAATGTAGTTTATAAACGAATTAAGTTCAACTTATTATTTAGTTAAAGCCCAGACTGGTGCAACAGGCCCTAAAGTCTAAAAAAAATTGGCCGGGCAGGATTTACAATGAAATTGAAAAATAAAAAATAAAATAAAGTTAGCCCAAGTTGATAAATGGTTCCTCAACTAACAAAAGATTAAAATAAAAAAAAAGATAACACTAATTGCTATGCATTTTGATGGAAATTTGTCGCTCTTCAATGTGCGTTAACCGAAATTTAAATTTTGTAAACCGAAATATACTTAATAACAAACAGTTTCAACCCCTCAAATGCCGAAAACTGTGAAAAAAAATCGGTGAAATTATTATAGCTTCCAACTAAATGCTTATAAATTCTAATTAAATAACTTGTACTAATGTAATAAGTTTTGGGCCAATGACATTTTAAAATTCAAAAAAGAAATAGGTTATGGACTAGTACTGTCAGTTGAACACTAGCACTTGAACACCCCTATTTGATAAATTTGTTCAACATTTCCAACACGTCGGAAATTTTCGATCGAAAATTTTATAGTGGCCCTCATATAGGAGCAGGTGTTATAATTTTAACTGAGCGAGTTACAATCTTACACAGTAGGGGCGCTCCTAACGATATTTCATAAAAAATGTCCAACAAGTGGCAACTTTTTGATATAAAAACTTATCAAAGTCCATTTACACCTGTAAATTTTTTTATCAAACTTAATTTGATAAAAGTTTTGTTTAAAAAACTTACTCGTGTAGAGCGGCCTTTATGTCTCAATTATAGGCTTTGACATTTCTTTCTGAGGAAACATTGTTCGTCCAGTTTTTATGGTATAGCTGAACTTTAATTCCTTAGTGTATAGATTGTGGTAACTTATCAAATTGAGATTGAGACTACAGGTTTCATTTCCTTACCCAGGCCATACTTAGAAAATAAAATGGATTTATTTTTTCACGACTTTCAAAACTACTGTTTTCTATCACATCAATATTCAAATTCTAATAATTTATTGGTTGAATTTTATTTTTTAAAAAGTTGTTGATATCAGAATATAATTTTTTTAAGAATTGCCTGTGCTGAGTCGAGTTTCCTTGACAATAATATCGAAGATTAAAGGATACTTTTTAATGTTTTATAAAGAATTTATGAAAAAAAATAACAAGCTGATTCGATTATTTTTTTCGATAAAAAAAGAAAAGAAAAAAAAAGGTGAATACTATGTACACAAAAAAAAAAACAATCGATGAAATTTTAGTATTCCGTTTTGACATTAAAATTAAGAAAGATTAATTGCTCACTCTAATTTAAAAAAATGAAAGATAAATGAAAAAAAAAATAATTTCGTTATGAGCAGTTTTGTAATTCAATAGTGAATAAATAAAAAAAAAGAAATGTTGATGACGGTAGAGTGGATATAAAACCTTTCATAAGAAGAAACAAAGAGCATAATAAACACCGAAAAAGACCCTGAGGGTATAGTAAAGAGAAAAAAATAAAACAAAATAAAAACAGAATTGAATAATTGCCAGCGGCAAGGGGAAACAAAGGCGGGACGATAAAAGTTTCTTATTCACCGCTGTACTATTTTCTCCTAAGGGACTCAAATTGCCTCCTTATAAGAGTAAATGGAATAACACATCGCACCCCCGGGTTCCATTCTCGAACCCCTGATTTTTTAAAATCTCATAGTTCTGACTTATTCATGAAAAATGTCTTGCAAAGCACACCTGTTTAATTATTTCAATACTTTAAATGTCGAGAGAAGGAAGTAGAAATAAAAATAAAGTATCTACACATCTTTTAAATAATGGAAAACGAGTCAAGAAAAAGGGATGAACGAATAAAATTCGGAAATATTATCAACTATAGTAAATAGAACATTAATAACGACGAATAAAGCAAACAATATTTTCTGATTAAAAATGCATTATATTAAATTATATATTAGAATCTTTTGCAATGTGGTTAGCAATTCTTCTTACATAGAACAGCCTTTTCTTTTTGGTAGAGGTTCAAATTTGGATGGTGGTTTACACAGCATATTTAGTTCGACTTTTTTTCAAATCCTCTGTTGGTTTTATTGATTAGTTATGAATTTCTTTCTTTTTTACACTGCTAAATGTAATTTTTTTTTTCTTTTTCATAACTCTAATTGAAAGTAGATTTGACTGTAACGATTTCTTAAACCATATATTTTTACTGTAACACAGATAAATTTAAGGTTTTTTTTGTTAAAATCAAAAATCCTATTTTTTTTTTCAATTCCCTTTTTATGTTGTTATAGATTCGATTATTCAATAGTTCTCTTACATTGTATCCCTTCTCTTGTATCGCGAATACGTTTGAATGTATTTTGATAAATAAATTTTATTGATAGTTTCCATCAAAATAGTGATACTATTGAGCGGCATCACTTCTAAATGTAAAACTCTTTACATTAAATGTAAACTACAGTTACATCTTATCGCTAAGTAAATCGTATTGGGTACCAAAACACATTACCACCGTTTTGGGGTTAGTGTGGGTGATAGACCATCAATCAGCAGGTTGTTTTTTCATGAACTTCGACAGCAGGTATGGTTATCGTCCAGCTAATGTATACACAAAAGGAGGACGCTGAGGAAAATGACGGGATGGCCAAAATTGATTTCAGGGCTTTATTTGGACTAGTAAAGAGGTAAACATACTAAAACTCCAGAGATATAGGAGCAGAGGCAAAGAAAGGAGAGGGAGGGGAGAGAAGCCCATGCTATTCGGTTTTTCGTTTATATTTCACAAGTGATTGGTTCCAGCTTAAAACATTTTGTGCAAACAGAGTAGCATTAAATTAAATAAAATAAGTTCCAGTTAATTTTTTTTCGTATATTTTATAATTTAAGATATATTGCGCTATTCAAGGTAACAAACAGTGAAGATGATAAAAGGAAAAGTATAGTCAAGGAGCCAAGGATTTCTTTTTTCAAATTTGTTATATTGAAGAGCCTAAATTTGTTAATATATAACAGATACAAAAAACATCAATGGAAACGTTCTTTCAGGAAATTTAATGCTCTTTTTCTTACACATTTTTTACACATAATAGTCTAAGCTACGATCAACCGTTTTCATTCAAAACATGTCATTCTCCCTCCTCTCTTCTCTGGCTCTGCTCCTAGGTACCAAGACTTTTAGTATGTCGTTTAGTAGGCCTCGAGCCATACTGGGCAGACTACAAAGGCTGGCGTGTCTTATAGCAACTGGCGCGATGAGCACTACTCCAACTGCTGCAATGGAGGCCCTTTTGAACCTAACACCATTGCACCTAGAGATTAAGGCGCAGGCACTTAGCACTGCGTATAGATTTACGAAATTAAGGACAAGATCCAAATCTCTGGTCTGCCAGGATTATATATCATATACCCGATATCCTGTTTAACAGGATTGATCAGAATGAGGTGTTGGCAATGCACTCTGACATTCAAGTACAAAGCTATAGGGAGGGACACTATTATAGTACTAAGAACAGCAGAACTGACTCCCATGTACCATGCAACGGAGTTAACTGTTATATAGACGGATCCCAGACGGTACAAGGTTCAGGGGCGGGTATCTGGAGGATGGATAAGCCTAGAGAGGGAATGTTCATATCCTTAGGTAGGTATTAGCAATTAATGTCTGTGCCCAGTTCCTTATTAAGAAGGGCGTTAGAAATAGATTAATTACAGTCCAAACAGATAGCCAAGCTGCTATCGGGGCTTTAAGTGGTTATGCGGTCAAAATTGGTGGAAGAATGCAAAGTTAATCTTAACAAACTGTCTGAAACCAACAGAGTAAGGGTTGAATGGGTCCCTGGACACTCGGGAATTTTGGGGAATGAAAAGGCTGATCACCTTGTAAGGAGTGGTTCTGAGATGAAACCTTCTACACTAGAGCTCATATGTGACATAAGCTTAAGCTATGCCAAAAGGCGTATTAGAGTGACTGTAGGCAATAAAGGTAAGAACTACTGGTAAAACACTAGGAAACAGATACACTCCAAACTGTTTTTAGGTGGACCCTGCCCCAAAAGAAGTGAGATTCTTCTTTTTATGGATAGGTGTAAGCTTAGGAGAGTGGCGGGACTATATACAGGACACTGTCAACTGAACAAGCACCTCCACAACATGGGGCTAACTGAGTCACCGACATGTAGGATATGTGGGATGGAATACGAAACGGCTTTCCACATAATCTGTGGATGCGATGCTTTGACAAGGGTGCGGTACCTCCACTTTGGTTGTGACCGGATCACTGACCCTAAGCTCTGCGGGATGATGGGCCCGATGAATCTACTCAGATTTGCAAAGGCTACTGGCCTGTTTTAAACGGTTTAGGCCAGCGCACAATGGGCCTCAATAGGCCGCGGTGCCCATACGCTGGGTTAAAAAAATAAGTTCTATTTATTATTATAATACGCTCTAAAACTTGGACAGTTGGCATTAACCTAAACCCATTACACCTTTATACTAATCTTTAGTAATTGAATCAGAACATAATATTTAAATTTAAATATTTCTTCGTAAACATTCATTAATTTTAATATACATCTTTAAATTGAGTTTGAGGGAATTGCCTCTGTAACTAACAAGTGCTCCACTCCTAGCTACCAAAACTTAACTACAGTTGGCCATGAATTTCCAAATAATTAAGAAGTACTTATCAGTTCCTTCAGGAAACTTACATTATTCATGAACCAGGATTCCTTCCTGAGGGACCCTCTTCTTCAAACCCAATGGAATTTCAAATTTCAGCCAAGTTTTGGATAAAATCCTCTTCATGGTGGTGTTCAAGAATTGGTAGTTCTAGCGTTTAGGCATTTATTAATCATGATAAGAATTTTTTCAAATTTCAAGAAAATATTTTTTTAATCAATTTTCATAATTTACAATTACCATGCCTTAAATTGATTTCATTACATGCCTTTATAAATAATGTTTGTAAATTCTTAACTTGAGAATACTAATAAAAACAATGTGTTCCGCTAAACAAGCTTAATAAGCGCTGTTGCAAGGTTTTTAGTAGGTATTCATAATTTTATATAAATCGCACATTTAATATATTCCCTAGTTCATTTCTTCTTCTTCAAACATTAAATAAATTTATTTTTATTAATGGTCTATACTCCATAAAGTCACTGGTTTAAAACAATTTTATATAAGAGTAGCCCAGTTAAATACATCTTCAAGTCCATTTTTTCACAAAATGAATTGGTATTGTTTCCATCAAGTAGTTTTATGCGCTATGCACTAATAAAGCTCTTTCGTTGCAAAAAGGCTGCAAATGTGTTAAGAATGCATTTGAATACGTGACCTCTTTACAAAAAAAAGTCCATCTCCGCAAACGCTTAGTTTCAAACACGGCCAAGTCCGGTGGAGCCAATCACAGCAAAGTATTCCGGCCTTATGATCTCGAAACATTCAAATAAATGTAGTGAAGTTGCTATATCTTTCGTTAAATGTTAACAATTCCAGCTGTTTTGGTGAAATAATTAATGAAAGTTTTAATTATTACCTAGATTAAAATGCACAATATGTAAAAAAAAAGTGCTAAATAATGAAACACAGAAAGCTTGTCATTATTATTAACAAGTATTCGTTATTAAGTGAATTATCTAAAAACCGTTACAAAGATGGTAACGGCCAAACATTGGTTACAAACCCGGTCACGTCCATTTTTTTTATGGGAAAACTAATACAATTTTAATATAATGCACCATCTAAGTTAGAATTTCAACTAAATTACATATTGGTATCCAAATAAATAATATTAGAAACATTAATTCTTTTTGCTGTAGTAAACGGTTTTTCTATGCTCATGAAAAACATTGCAATGGGGACACAGGCCGTGTTTGTAACTGAGCTACTCATGTGTACACGCGCGCGCGCGTGTGTGTGTGTGTGTGTGTGTGGAAAGCAAATTGTAATAAAAAAGTTAAATAAAAAAAAAAAATTTGATCATCCTTTCTATTCATTCCTATATTTTATTTTTAAAATATAGTATGTAATATATTAATATAATATAAAAATATAATATATTTTTACTTTTTCTTACCTTTATAGTAAGAGGAAGTATTGCGATCGTGAAAATTTTCGAATTCGAGTTTTCGACAGAAATACACGTTTTAAGGTCCCCTGAGTCCAAATGACTAGTCTCACAAAATGGTCTGCGTGTCTGTGTGTGTGTATGCGAACAGTCTAGCTCAAAAACGAAAAGTTGTACGATACTGAAATTACGTATTTATGGTTGGTAAATGCATGTGATGTTACAGCAACATTTTCGTCAAAATCGACTAACCGAAAGTGCCACTTTATATAATCGCTTTTACACTTTTTTACAATTTTCTCGAAAACGGCTTCAACGGTTTTGATGAAACTTGCCTAAATTATTCTACATAAAGATCTTTAACTTTTAATTGATTTAGTAAATCACCGAGGAATTGCAGGGAAAAAAGTTATGATGAAAATTATAGTTTAATTGCGCATAGCTTAAAAAGTATTTATTTTACGGTAAATTATGTATGGAATTGTATAAAAGGTAATTAAATTATCTAAAAAATAATAAAAGAATCATCAAAATCAGACCCGTATTAGCAAAGATACAGCACATCGGACTAACAGGAATTAGCTATTATGTCATGGATTTTACACTTTTTTATATTTTTCACGAAAACGGCTCTAACAATTTTGATGAAATTTGCCTAAATTATTCTTCATAAAGGCCTTTAACTTTTCATTCATGTAGTAAATCACCGAAAAAATGCAGAGAAAAAAAATTATGATGAAAAGAATATTTTATTTGCGCATGGCTTAAAAATTATGCATTTTATGGTAAATTATGTATAGAATTGTATGAAAGGTAATTAAACCATCTAAAAAACAAAAACAGAATCATCAAAATCGGACCAATAATAGCAAAGACACAGCGCATCGGACTAACCGGAAATGGTAATTATATCATGGACATTACAATTGTTTACGATTTTCTCGAAAACGGCTATAACGATTTTGATGAAACTTGCCTAATGTCTTTTCCTTACAGCCATTTAACTTTTAATGTATGTAGTATAACAACGAACAAGAGCAGGGAAAAAAATTATGACGAAAAGAATATTTTATTTGCGCATAACTTAAAAAGTATGCAATTTATAGTAAATTATGTACAGAATTGTATGAAAGGTAATTAAATTATCTAAAAAACAATAAAAGAATTATCAAAATCGGACCAGTATTAGCAAAGATAAAGTGTATTTTATAAGGAGCACAAGACGCTAGATGGATAACCGAGCGTATCTGAAAGAAGACGGATGCGACCGAACCTTCTCCCACCAATCTGTTATAAACAATATGCTCTGTAATAAAATAATTTAAGAATAAAAAAGCGGAAATTAACTTAATAACATCTACTTTCATATTACTTAATGAAAAGAAAATATTTCCATGAAAACTAAACCGAAACTTTTAAAATATATTTGCAACTTGACGAAGTTAAGATATATAGGTAGTGTACAGAATTGTTGTACTAAAATTGTTTAAAAAACTGTTTTATTGTACTGAAGTGGGAGAAGATGTGAAGAAGTGAATGCTGCTGAGTTTATTTCAAGCATTGTTTATTTGAAATTTTTAAAATTATATTAAAAAAATAATTATTATGGGACAGTAAGGGAAAGTTGTGTGATGCACGCACCGCACTAGATTTTTATTATTATTACAATGTTTATTTTAATAAATAGTTCGGTTTATACTAAAATAACATTGATATTATTTATTGCATAGCCAACATTAGCTACTTTGCTTATTTTTAATTGTTAATGAATTAAAGAAGGGATAAATAAAGGATACATTTTAGATTTTCAGATACGGACTAACAGCTCATCAACTGATTGAAAAAGAAGAGTGATCAGCGATTTGGAGGCCTTATCATTTGTAGAAGGTACAGTAAAAAAAAATCTTTTCTGCATATATATATATATATATGTATATATATACACACACACAAACAAACACACACACACGCGTACGCACACACACGCACACACACACACACACACACACACGCGCACACACATGGTCTGTATGTCTGTGAGTATGTGTGTATGTGAACAGCCTAGCTCAAAAACGAAAAGTTGTACGATACTGAAATTATGTATTTAAGATAGGCACATGATGTGATGTTACAGCAACCATTTCGTCGAAATCAACCAACCGGAAATGCCACTTTATATAGTCGATTTTACACTTTTTTAGAATTTTCTCGAGAAAGGCTCAAACGATTTTGATGAAACTTGCCTAAATTATTCTCCATAAAGACCTTTAAGTTTTCATATATATATATATATATATATATATATATATATATATATATATATATATATATATATATATATATAGTACATCACCGAGGAAATGCAGAGAAAAAAGTTATGATGAAAAGAATATTATATTTGCGCATAACTTAATAATCATGCATTTTATGATAAATTATCTATTGACTTGTTTAAAAGGAAATTAAATTATCTAAAAAACAATAAAAGAATCATCAATTACAATAGGACCAATATTAGAAAAGACACAGCGCATCGGACTAACCGGATGTATGTATTTTATCATGAATTTTACAATTTTCTCGTAAATGGCTCCAAAAATTTTGATGAAACTTGCCTAATGTCTTCTCCATAAAGGTCTTTAACTTTTCATGTGTGTAGTATATCAACGAAAAAATGCAGAGAAAAAAGTTATGATGAAAAAAATCAATTTGAAAAACAAAATATATAGTTAGTGTACAGAATTGTCATACTAAAATTGTTTTATTGTACTTATGTGGGAGAAGAAGTGAATGCTGATGAGTTTATTACAAGTATTGTTTGTGTGACCTCTTTAAAATTATACCAAGTAGATAATTATTATAGGACGATAAGGGAAAGTTGTGTGTGCGCGTTATTTATAATTAAAACATAGAAGCTTCCTTAAAATGATTTTGAAATCGATTCAATGTTTCTTGAAATTGCTTCGATGTTTTACCTTACTTTGCATACACATCACAGGAAAAGAAAAAAAAATATTAATATAAAACCCAGGAGATCTTTAATACAGCTCAATTCTAAGCTCTCGGATATCTAGCAATCCCAGAAGCTTGTTATAACTACATAGGCCATACTTTATAACATTAAATAAAAATATCAAATCAGATAAAAAATGCAACTAATTTAGTGGTCATAATAAAGTAAACAAAGGTAATTTCGAAAATCATATTTGTTATAATAAGCAGGAGGATTTAATATTTAATTAAATAGATGCATGATCGATAGATACGAATTAATTTAAAATAGCAGAAATTTCATATTATTTCGTTAAAAATGAAAGATATAAATAATTGTTTTCAATTTGCATCTGTAGTCGAAATTATAATGTTTAATGGGTAAATTCTGAAAAATATATATTGGTAATTAAAAGATTCGTAAACACACAGTTTGATTAAAGTGCAAAGTAATAAAAAAAACACATGAAGCAAATGGTAGAAAAATAAATTCAGAAAAACGTTCTACTACAATATTCTTTAAAAGATATTATATCCAGCCGGACCTCCTACCACTCTCCGCAATGTTTATGTTCTTGTTTTTCCCTACATGCAGTTTTATTGTGTTTTCCCGACACAGTTGTTTTATTTCAATGGTCAATTATTACTTTGACTACTCTCCAAGATCAGCGATTACTTGCGTAAATTCTTGAAAAAGGCAGAGAATATCAGTTAAAGACATATCATCGGTCCGTGGGCTTTAAAGCAGCCTATGATATTCTCAATAGATTGGCGTTATACAAGGATATGGAAGAACTCAACATCCCCAGAAAGCTGATCCGTCTCACTCAAATGACGATGACAGGTGTTGAGTGCACGTTGGGTACCCAGGGAGGATTCTCTGGGACGTTTTTTCCCAGAAGAGGAGTGAGGCAGGGCCTTGGCCTTGGCTTGTCTTCTCTTTAATCTTGCTCTGGAAAAGGTGGTGAGATAATCCAGTGTACAGACGACTGTCTCTGTATTTTAAATCGGACTGTCCAGATCCTGTCCTATGCCGATGACATCGACATTGTGGGAAGATGGTCAAGGATGCGTTTTTTGCCCTAGAGGCCTCAGCAAGGAGACTACGCCTGGAAATTAACGGCAGAAAGACCAAATCCATGGTATCAGGTCAGGGAGGTCAATCAGATGGAAAGGATTCGTATATCTCGGCTCAAAGTGGGTTGTCGCGCCGATGATGAAATTGTCTTTTACATAACTTGTTGCATCATAATTATCTCGATACCCTTTACATACTTCCAAATTTTCATTAATAGTTTTCTTACATTTTAATATATCATATATAAATAACGCATTATTCTAATTTCAATTAATTTTTACATTTTTCATTAGTCACTTGTTAACATTTTTAACATAATTTTAATCTTTTACAAAACTTATAATATCATAATTATGCTCCAAACTTCCAAATCTTTATACTAGTGGTAATTATAATAATAGTTTTCATATATTATTATATCATGAATGATGTACTTCATTGTTTCATGTAATTCATAATCTTTCCTTCATTCTTTTCATAATATTTTAATTTTTCATTTTTTATAGTATCTATATTAATATCCTTTTCTTTATACTTTCATGTATTTGTATCATGGTTGTAATTTCTGTTCTTACAATTTTTTACTGTTACTGGTACTACCTCTGTTGTTTTCAGTGTTGATATCATTTTTTTTTTTAAGCTCTTATGATGGCCTAAAACTTGGACCGAAACGTTGGCACAGAATATATCAGTTATACTTATTAGTGCATTAGTTTTTGACCGCACCTCCGACCAACCTCTCCCTTAATTATAGTTAGTTTTAAATTGAATTTTAGAGTAATAAAAAGTATGGCTGTTACATAATATTTATTAATAATATTTAGAAACTTATGTTTTTATTTTGAAAAATAAATATAGGTTAATAAATAATAATACACAGAAAATGAAAATGGTTAAATTTTGTTGAAATTATTAATGTTAAAAAATTAATTAGAGCAAAGGGGCAACCAAGAGCACGATGGAAGGAGAAGGTGGAAGAGGACATGCGACAGGCGGGCATCCATTTGGTGGAGGACAGAGTCCTGGTGGTAGGAGATGTTGAAGCAGGACCATTTCGGTCTGTAGCGCCAGGAGAAGGAGAATGTTAAAATTGTATACATTAAATTATACTGAGTAAGTTAGTCTAACTTTCTGGAGATATGTTTCGTATAGTGTTGTGACTTAGGTTTATTAGTCTAATTTAATTAGAAATTATTAGTATAAATTTAACGATTATTGTGAGAAAAATGTACTGCCGGAGCTATTTAAGGTAAATTGCTATTTAAGGAAAGTGCTGTTCAAATCGCTGCATATGCTGATGATATTGCTATATATACAGCAAGCATGAATGCAGATCACGCTATGCGCGAGGCCCAAACTGTAGCCCAACTAATTACAGAAAAACTACAAAATATAAACATACTCATCAACACGCAAAAAATCAACGCCATCGTATTCTATTACAAGAAAACACTCACTAAACAACCTAAACTAAACGGACAAACAATACAGAACAAAAGACACCTCGCATGCCTCGGTATGAAACTCGAAACACATCTCTCATTCACAGATCACATAAAACACAGAACACATATAGCTAGAGCCAAAGCACACTAACTCCAACACTTACTCTACTCACCAGGGCTGTCACTCAGACTCAAAATCCTAATCTACAAAGTCTACCTTAGACCTACATTACTACACGGTGCACCCCTCCTTCACTACCTATACCTCACAGCCCTGAAGTTTCTTCAAACATTTTAAAACAGCGTGCCACAGAAAATCACAAAAAGGACGCCACTCGAAAGACGAAACATGAAACTCATCCACAACGAACTACAACTAGAAACAAGCACATCACAAGAATACACGTTAAATTCTTTGATTCCCTGCTTCCTTCAATCCACTTTTCCGATCCATCACTCCATCCTCCTTCCTGACAGATGGCAACGTCGAAAGAGCTCAATTAATCCTATCAATATCATCCCCTAACCCGCTTAAACAGGATTCTCCCTCCCTTCCCCATACCTATCCCATCTCCCATAATCTCCCCTCCCACCCATCCTTCCTCACCCCCACATCCTCATGTTTCTCCTCTACCCACCACCTATTATTATTATTATTAATGTATTTTTATATTTTGCCCAAACTACGAATCACGAGGAGGCCCCTCGCCTCCGAATCATTAGAGGAATCCTAAATAGGAAAGATGATCACAGGTTTGTAACTATTTACAAACCTGTGATCATCTTTTCCCACTTTTAAGTACCCAAAAGTAGAATATGGTAGTATACGTATTATGAATCATAATTTACTTGCATGATGTTATAATATTACTAATTATATGTCTCTTTTCTTTTTGTTTGAGGGATCCGGAAAAAAGAAGAAAAAAATGTATTAATTGCTGATTTAATTGTTAATATTTTTATTTAAAAATATCTGATGTGGACAACACATGACTTCCTTGTACGCCTATGAAACTATAAATCGGTGGCTCAAAAAGTGATTCTGAATTTGATTACTAGTTTCCCAAGATTGCAGTATCTCTAAAACGACACTCGGCATCGCGACATCCATCTGTTGACACACAAAATTTCTAAATACAAAATTTTAAGTTTCTACGGCTAACCGTTTTTGAGCTAAGCGAGATTGGTACGAACGTACGAACAGATGTCACCACGAAACTAGTCAAAATGGATTCAAGGATGGTCAAAATGGATTTTTCCGTTGAAATCTGCAAACCGAAAATTTTCGCGATTAAAATATTTCAATATTTATTAAACAATGGTATTGCTCATTTGCATAAGCTAAATTTTTGTAAATTTATTGTATAATTTACGCATATTTAACTTGTGCTGTTTTTAATCATATTTATTTTTAAATACATTTTTTATTACGTATGTTTTTTATTGAATATAATACCAATATTCTGCAAGCTCAAATCACTAAGAAATGCGTAATTATTCAATAAAACAACAAAATATTCTTCATCAAATTTGAAATAAAATGTTTTAGTCCACCTATTGTATTGTAATTCCGAATATTTTCCGTTTTCAGATTTCGACGGAAATATCCAGTTTTACCATCCCTGAATATACTTTGACTAGTTTCTTTGTGAAATGTATCTATGTTCCTACATTCATTTTAACCTCTTATTTTGGCCATTACATGATCACCGGAAGTAGTACTTTACTTGAAGACCATAATAGATTTTTATCAAAAATTGTATTAAAATTAATGAAAAAACTCTCAAATTTGATATATAAGTCTTTTATGTCAATATAAATACTATAATCATTTTTTTTTTTTAAATTGGATCACCAGAAATGGTACTTTGCTTGAAGTTCATAACAATCTGCTCTTAATTGTCATTACAGATTTTTTAAATGGTTCACTATCAATTTTAGAAAAAGAAACAACCTTAAATTGGAATAAAATAAAAGAGTCTGAAGTTCTAGAAAATAAAATTCTGAGTCTAACACATCCTGAATTACGATTCAGGACACTGTCACAAGTAGCCGACGTCAATTGACGTCGCGACGCCGAGTATCATTTTTGAGACACTGCTATCGGAATATAATAATAAAAAATAATTCAGGATCACTTTTTGAATCACCGATTTATAGTTTAATAGGCGTTCAAGGAAGTCATGTGTTGTCCACATCACTTTTCACAGCACATTGCAAGCTCATTCCCTGGTCTGCCTCTAGGTACGCTGCAAGGACCACCGTCTTCATTATATAGTAAAATACCAATTTTATTTTACAATAATTTATAACATATTGATATATAGTTAAGCAAGTTTTCTTTGTGCGATGAACACTCCTACTTTTATGAACACTTAAACGAAATCAAGCTGACAGTCGTTTTAATTGTGATCAGTATTTGTTTAGGAGAGCATTGAGAGATGAAGTTGGCGCAGTATATGCTCAAAGTTTGTTTCGGTTTTCTTGGATTTATCAAAACATTTCCAAATGTTGAACAAAACCAAATTGATATAATTTGATGGATCTGAAAATGAAAATTAAATAGCCCTTAATGAAATATAGTTGAGATAAACTTTATACACGAAAAAACTTGGTAAGATGTTTTGGAAAGTTTTGGTTTTATGGTCCATCAAAATTGTAAATTAAAGGAAAAACTCCAGACTTGTGAAGAATAACAAGTAACTTACCCATAATCGATTATTAGTAGTTTAAAAATAGTTTCAGAATTATTTCCTTGGAATCGCAAAATAGAAGCGATAATAAACAATGCCACAGCTGTATCTTCAACCAGAGGTGATCAAAATGATCACCAATATGAAACAATTACGAGAACGGCATCTTGTTTTCAATAGAATAATAACGTTTGTTGGCCAAAACAAATATATCGTTTTAAAACTATCCTAATTCCTAGAATAGTTTCTAAATGTAACTAAACTTGAAATATTAAATATATCTGATGTGGACACCCTATGACTTCCTTGTATGCCTATTAAATTATAAATCGGCGGCTTGAAAAGTGACCCTGAATTTGGTTACTAGTTTCCGAAGATAGCAGTATCTCAAAAACGACATTCGGCGTCCAGACGTCCATCTATTGACACATACAGACATATGTCATTTTCTTCCTATGTCACTAAATAAAAGCATTGGAAATCGACGGTTTCAACATTTTATCTTAACTTATATGTTATTCTCCTGCTGCATACTTGTTCAGCTCACTAATGGAGAGGAAAACAAGAATTTTATACTCAATTTTAACACATAAAACAAGTAATCAAATTATTTAATTAGCCTGGAAAAAAAATCACGTTTATAACCTTCATCACCGAACCATATGATCTTTGTCATAAATGTCGATATACCTTTTGATTTATGTTTATTATGACCTTCAAGTAAAGTACCCCTTTCGGCTCTTCAATTTCAACCAAAATTTATTATATTACTGTAATGATATAAAAGTATCATTTACCAAATTTGAGATGTTTTACAATATATTTTACTATAATGTTTGATGAAAATCAATAATGACTATAAGTAAATTACCACTTCCGGTTTGCCAATTTTGACCAAAATTTATTTAGTTATTTATATTAGTATATAAGTCTTAAATACCAAATTTGAGAAGTTTGCATTGTATTTTAATATAATTTTTTATGAAAATCAATAATGGCCTTCAAGTAAAGTCTACTTCCGGTAATCATGCAGTGACCAAAAAGGAGATTCACAACTAGATTTTACAGTAATCCTGAATACAAAGTTTTAACTTTCTACGGCTAACCGTTTATGAGTTATGGGAGGTACGTACAGTTAACAAATGCCATTGACCCAGGAAGTATTTGTTGTTAAATAGGGTTTATAACCCAGGAAGTTATTGTTATGCTTCCTGGTTATCAGCATTAAAACAAGTTCTATTTCCTTAGTCATCCCTTCTCCTATTGTATGTATAAAAGCCTATCTGAAAGGGACAGATCAATCAGTATCAGAATGTTAATTAGAATGTAAGAATCAGTATTAAAATAGGTACTTAGAATGTAAGAACTAGTATTAGAATGTAAGGTAGAATAAGAGAATGTGAGACACTCTCACTATGTTTAGCTTTAAGTCTAGTTATATAAGTGTAAATTATGATAATAAAACAGTTGAGACTAAATGAATCATCGAAGTTTTTATTAATTAAAAATTATTAATATAAAAGATTAACAACTTAAAAAGATGTATAAATATTTATATTCTTAAATTATGATTTTAAAACTAAATAAATAACATATTTTATAATAAGGCTTTTTGACCCCTCGTAACTCTCTCCTCAAAATTTACTCTATTGAAGAAGACTTGGGGTTTAAGAAAGCCTACTAATAAAGAGAACGCTTTCATCAAGCTTGGATCTTATGAGACTTGAGAGAGTGATGTTTGCTATTCCTCCTTTTCTTTCCTATCCTCTCAGGTCCTCTTGGAGAGTCGGATTCATTTCCTACAATTACAAAATAAAAATATTTACCTCAAAACCTCGAAAAATCGTTAAACAAATTTTCGAATTTACGTTCACGACGAAATGTAAAGTTTTAAATTGACCATAATGGACGGACAAGCCTTAAAATCTGAAGCTCGTTAGATTAATCAACTTTAAATTTACTTTAAATTACATTTTTTTTTCTAGATCTTTTACAGGTTTTGAAAAAAACGAACGGTTAAACCTAAGTGAGACACAAATTGATTTATAGGAACTAATATTCCTATTAAATTGTAGCTATGTATTAAATTTAAAAAAAACATAAGAATAATATAAAGGATTTTTATTTATTGGACCTTCATCACGCTAATGATCGGTTTCCCAGCTGGAAAAAAAAGGACATCCTGTAATTCTCCTAAGTTATTCTCTTTCATACTCACTTCAGTGAAAATTAAAAGCTTGTTCTTCGAATGCATTGTAGCGAAGAAATTTTTGCTTAGTAAATAAAATTAGATTATAACTATTCATTTGAGAATTATCTTATTCCGAAGAATTTACAGGATGCGATAGTATAAGATAGAAAGAAAGAAAACCAGGAACATGGAAGAATTGTTTCATAATGAATTGATTTCCAGCCAGAGACATCTCCCAGGGGACTCAATGTATGACAGGACTGTTCTATATTGGACAAGCAGACGAATAGCCCATGTCTTCCCCAATCCGTCCTCATGTTTTTTCCTACCTCCTTCTTAGTCCGCGGAGAGCCGTCGTATCCTGTTCCTCCAGTCCATCACGTCTTCAGTGATTTATTAACTGTCATCTGTTTTTCGGGTTTGGTTTGCTGATGATACCTTATTTATCCATAATACAATTTACTTCTTTCTTTTATAAGCTATTTTTTTCTGAAATTAAGGAGATTAAATTTAGGAAAAATCCAGAAGATACGAAAACATCTGGTATTTCAGAACAGTCTGGAGAACGTCGTCGATTCGGATTATCTAGTCGATTTATGCATACTTACTACTTATCCGTTTTCTTAACGTGTTACCATTCCTTTTTCAATTTTTTTTTATAACCGTAGTGTCCGGGGGAACACTTTTTACTTGTGCGTTATGATTGTATGGGAAATCACGTCAGATCAATGAATATCGAAGAATCTTCATGGGCAAAAATTAAGACTTTACCTTTACTTTAAGACTTTACCTACTTTACCAAATTGATATTGGTAGCTCACCATATGAAAATATGATTTCTATGGTTTTACATATTATGAAGTTTATAACCATAAAACTTGTGGAAAATGAAAGAATAAGTCCTTTGGTTTAGATTATATCAGAAAGCCTGACATGAAAAAAGTATTCGCTAGTAAAATTATTTGCCACTTCTATAAATTTGTTTTTTTATTGAAAACTAGTTTCGAATGTTATACATTCATCTTCAGTTCAAGATTTAAATGGATTATTTCAAACAGAAAAGTTTGTACTGGTTCCTTCTCGCATTGTACTAACTGTTAGTACAATCTGAGAAGGAATTAGATTGATCCTTCTATACCATCATGCGGATGTCAACTGAGTAAGTCTTTATTTAATGAATTTAGAAGATTAAATATTCATTTTTCTGTAATTCCATAATTTTCTTGTAATCATCACATTACTTTTCCTTTGATCCGAAAGAAATGTAGCCGTAAGCATTTTGCTCAAATCTGCAGATAAACTTCTATATTTTAAAGGAATTTCATCTGATTTATTTATACTTTTGTCTACCTTTCCCTAAGACTTCATATTATTATTGTCTCCTTTTCTTGAATGCTAACAAGGGGAAGGTACAGCAAATGGGTCACCGCTTTCAACCATTTTTTTTCCTGGTGATTCTACATCCAAAAATATTCTACCAAACATGCCGTTCCAATGAACCCTAGGTGCCGAGATAAATAAAACCCGGTGGAAATGATTTATTTTCTATCTCGAGATTGGGAAATGATATCGACGTGGTTTTTTCTTCAAAACATATTTTTTTCCCTTTATAATAAAGTAAATATAGACACATAAAAAGATAATTGCTTTTTGGCCAAATAAATTATTATTTTTTTTTAGATTATTGGGAAAACTAGCCTTAGAGATTTTTTACCATATCAAATTACGGTAGATCTTTATTCAGCGCACCAAAAACCTTATGTTGAAAATGTCATCGAAAACAAACATTTTTTTTTTCTTTTTGAGGGGCTTCAAAATTTGTAAGCCACGAAATTATCTTTCGTTAGCTTGTTATATGTACACGGCCAAACTCAGGATGTCATAGTAAATTGAAATTTAATTTGAAAATTTAAGGTCAGGTTTAAAGTGTTATAAGTACTACAAAAAAATTATTTGTGACCCACAATATTCAATCGAGCAATATCTGGCTATACGCAGGATGAGGTAAAGCGTTTACTCCTTGCAGTTCCGATAATTTTTCCTTGGTCAAACGAGAAGGATGTTCAGGGGCTTTATCGTGTTGCAAATGGCTTGGTTCCTGTTGACCAAAGCTGGGTACATTGCACTGAAAACTGCATGAACTCTGTCTAGATGTTCACAGTAAACGTTCCTGTCCCTTCCTACTCAGGAGTAGTTGTGTGTGAGTCCTAGTTCACACATTCAAGGAGAACGTCATCATAAACAATCGATGGGCGACCTGATCTGGGTTGTACGGAAATATATAATTGATCAATATAATATAATATGATATAGTCAATATAATATAATTGACTCTCGTTCTATAGAATAAATTTCTTCGGCGGCTGCCTTTGCGCTGAAACCTTTTTTCCAGTAATGTCTCAAAAGACAATGAATCACGATGAATTTTTATGAATTTTTTCCTCTGACATTGCGCTTACGTTTTAAAAATGTAAATGAACCCATAAAGCCAACTCAAGTCACAAGGAATTAAAGGATTAGTCAAAGTAAATATTGACATATCTAATAGTAGGAAAAAATATTCTAATAGGATAATAATGAGAGTTGGAATTAAGGATTGTGTTCATGCACAAGGACTTTTGTAACAACCTCGTGTTTTAATGAAATAATTAAATTTTATAGAAATTGAATAATTGGTAATAAAAACGCTATTTGTCAACGGAGCGAAGCATTATAACAGAATTTTAAAATTCAAAACTGGCGACAGATTTGGTTTGAGCAATCTGAAAATTTTTTTTTTACACTTTCCAGATAATGCTGTAGCTGTTTATATCAATGGAAAGAAGAAACATTCCTCTTTCCTACGAGTCCAAGAAAATCGAAATCGGTTAAACTGAAGACGAGATACAGAGCTTCAGATTGAAATGTAATTTGGTGCTCTGCGTAAAAATCTGCCATAATATTTGATGTAAAAAAATATAAGGCTACTTTACCCAATAGTCTAAAAATTTGTTTCTATTTTTTTTACCAAAAAGCTATCATTTTTTAAAGTTTGTATTTTTCCTTTAATATACCCTCAAAAGCAAATGTGCTGGTGGAAAAAACACCTCCATATCATTTTACAAACTCGAGATTAAAAATAAAGTAATTTCGGCGTGTTTTATTTTTTTCCTCGGCTCCTAGAGCCCATTGGAACGAACGCCCGCCACACATGTCCAATAGCTTTGAATCCAGAATCACCACAAACAATTTTGACTGTGCCCTCCCCTCGTAATTTCTCCTCTTAAAACCCATTCAGTTTTACTTTTGTCTTGGATTGTGCAGCATAGGATTCATTAGTACCATAACAACAAATATTTTTTCATATTCCAGTCATCGAGTCATTTTTCAGAATTTGGTATATTTGTAATAATTGTTTCATTCTCGTTCCCAGAATCTTTGTTTCTATTCAGGATTTTTATAATATTATCTTCCGAATTCGGCGATAGTATCTCTCTATTGGTCAAAGTATCCTTGGTGTTCTTTTACTGATCTGTTTTTGACCATTTGCGTTTGATCTGCTTAATATTTTCATTTACTCACTCTTTTTTAGGTTTTTCTGTGTGCTTTGAGCTCTCTCTTGATTGTTTCGCTATTCATTTTTATTGTTCTTTTTTAATTAATATTAAAGGCAAGAGATGTAGCTTTAAGGCAAATAGTACGTGTTTATCTAGTCCTTTTAATATTTAAAATATTTTTAATATTATTAAATATTTTAATAATTAAAATCTAGTCCTAGCATGAAAATTCTTTCTACAAAAACTCAGCTATATGCTCAGCTGGCATAGTGTTTTGGTTTATTATTTTCAATAATAGAACTTTGGAATCAACCAAGGAAAAAGTTTTTGTAATTACTCCTCAAAATTTGAGGTTTTACGTTTCAAGATACGTAGAATCCAAATATTGAATAAATAAATCCGTCCTTCCGCCGTCCGCCGTACGCCGTCCGCGGCTTTTCTCCGAGACTACTGGACCGATTTTCTTGATATTCGGTACCAATGTCACAGATCACCCCAGAATGATCCTCGGAACCCGATATTACCATCCGTCTGTTTGTTTCTAAATGGAGGCCGATTACAGATCTCTTTAGCCCATAACTCGGTAATTTATAAAGTTAGAGGGGAAATGTAAGGTGTTTTGGAATCACCTTAACAAGACATTAAAAAAAAAATAATGAAAAACAAAAAAATTATATATTAATAGCCGATTAAAGATCTTATATGCCCATAACTCGGCCATTTATAAAGATAGAGGAGAAATGTAATGCAAATTTTTGTTTGGTCCTTTTATTGTATTTAAACGAAAGCTGGTGAAATTTCTTACAAAACGAAAACGAAAATCACTTAAATCGGAGCATTATTAGCTGAGAATAGCGTAATGAACTTCGTAGACTGATTCTCAGGGCGGCTAGTCATCGTGGCCCTAGGCCTACGACTTATCTATTGGGCTTCTGACTTCCTCGTATCTTTCTGCTTTATCCTTCCTTGGATTATTTCTGCACTTCCTTTAGCTTTCTTAGTCTTTCCTTTTTTTTTGCCTACTGAAGTGCACATGAAATATTTACTCTGTATTTAACCATATAAATATATATATATATATATATATATATATATATATATATATATATATATATATATATATATATATATAAAACCATATATATCATTTAACCCTCTGATTACATCACAGCCTACTTGCATTGACACAGTTTTTTAAATTAACACTCCCAGTTCGGCACTTTCACGGCGATCATCTTGTGACAAGCTTCTTTTCTTTTCCTTTAGTGCTGCTTAATTTTTTTTACTTGGACAGAATAGATATTTTTGAAATATTACTGAAAATAATAAACCAGTGTGTAATAATTTGCAGCGTTTTTAAACATAGAAATATGCTATAGAACTTTAAATAGGTTTTTGATTGTTTTTTCTCAACTAAAACTTATTTCATCAGCAGGATAAATGTTAAAAATAATAAATATTTTACAAGCAAATATTTGATTAATGAAGAACTCTAGAATTAGACCAAACGTGTAAGTAAATAGATAAACATTAAATATGGATCATATCGATATAAAACACTCATTCAGATTGGTGAGTAAAATATTTAGGTTTAACTTTTTCCAATTCTTTTTCACTGCAGTTAAGAATGTCGTTGTTTTCTGTTTCGCATTGGATAAGCCGACATGGCTTTATAGCCTCAGAGCAGGTGACAATACTAGAATATTATATGGAGTGTTTGAGTCAAACCACTTTGATTAATGGGATTCATAATGTTAGTGCAAAACTCATAATCAGAGTATTGGTAATGTGCAGTGAGCATTCAGCCGACAATCGTTAAATAATAATTTTTTTAATGTTTCAGTAAGTACAATAATTACTTAACACTATAGGTGTCTTCAATACGTTAAAGTGTGATCCACAATTAGATGATTGAGTAAACTCTACTCAGGATGGGGCTACACAAAAATATATTGAAAATAAATAAAATTTCCTCCTTAATTATTTGTAACTGTAATTTTTAAATGAGGCAAGTACAAAAATACATAATAATAATCAGATCTAGTTAATGATATATTAATTAGCTTACATAGATTATTTGAAAAAATAAAATTTGATGTAATCATACCAATTTTTCGTTCAAAGTACAACCTTCAAAGCATAAAATATTTGCTTTGTAATAACCAACACATTTCCAACTATTTCATACAGTGGGGGACAAGTAACCTTGGGGGGACAGTAACACTTGTAACATTTTCTAGCTTTACACTGAGATATGTTTTAACATCGGGATATGTTAATTTTATCTTAATTCTAAAATCATGAATTAAAAAAAACAAACAAAAAACCTATATATTAAGCAATACCAAACAATATATATATATATATATATATATATATATATATATATATATATAAGTTACAATTAGACTGATTGTATACTTAAAAAAAAGGGATTTGGGGGCAAGTTAACGACTCAACTTCTAGAAACGAACTAACTTTATTATCTTTTCAACCTGGTATATATAGGTACAGAGTTGTTGATATATAATGTTTTAACTAATCCTTAAGAGTTACACAGTTCTTATTGTTGTTTGCGTCTTATATATCGCTAACTCCCTCCCTCCAGTTCCTTCTCATGGAGGAACTCATAAACTAAATTAAAACATCTGCTTATCTTAAGCTAAATAACAGAATACTTACATAACTATAACTATAACTATATAGTATAACAAAATACTTACTCTATTTACAACTACTACATAACTACACTATAATAACAGTAACCAAAAACAAACAAAGAGAAAAGAAAAAGAAAAAAAAATTCTGTGCCAATTCTTACATTGTTTAATCGATAATTTACCTTTTCTTTATTATACACTATATTAGGAACATAAAAGTAAAAACATAAAGGGAAACATAAAGGAAAACATTCGTTTTGTTACTATACGTCCTACTGAGCGCAGCCGCCAGGCTCGAGTTCTGACGCTATCCTTGGTACGCGTAGTTCTTCAAGGTGAACCGCACGCGATCGAAATGGGTTGTTCACATACCTGAAAGTGAACAAATTATTTTCCCTTATCGTTGTGACTTTATAGGGACCCTCATAACGCGCGGCCGTTTTGTTTCTGGCGGTCCTCAATCGCCTATACACAATTGTCCCTAACGGTAACGGACCCTTTTTATAAACTACCGGTCGATTGATCGCCTTATCCACCCGCATCTGTTTCTCGCGGATTAATTTTTCCCTGATTTTCGCCCATGTTTCTCTGCGCTCGACTCTCGCCTTGTATAGTTTCGTCCTTAGCTCAGCGTTATTAGTTGTGATGAGGTCTCCTCTGTCGCGTCGCCTTTGTCCAAAAACAATTTTCACCGGAGATAACCCCGTCTCTGCGTGGATCGTGTTATTATATACGATCACCGCGCGTGGCATAGCATCGTATGGGTCGAGGTTACGTCCAAGCTTGAGTAACCGAAGGTGTTTCCCTAAGGTGTTGTGTAGCCGTTCCACGGCGCCTCTACCTTTGATGTGATGGGGGTGTTTAACCGTCATGTGATGCCCAACGTTTTACTCTCGTCGCGAATTATAGAGTTCGAATTCTCTATCGCAATCTGATATGATTTCATCCGGTACTCCGTAGGTCGCGCACCATTGCAATATTCTTTCCCATACTGCCTTGGGTGTTTTCGCTTCAATTGGGTAGCCCATCGCAATTTTACTGAATGTATCTATAGCTGTCACCCACGATTGCCCTTCGTTGGAGTAAATGTCTACTTGTACAGACCGTAAGGGTTCCGTCGCGGTGGCCGTGGCTACTTGCTCTGCCACCGGTGGTTGGCGATCATACTTCGCTTGCTGACATATTTCGCACCGCGCGATACATTCGTGTACAGTCCGGGCAATATTTTCCAAAAGTATAATAATTTCAGCGCGCGTAGTGTCTCCTCAATTCCGCGATGGTTCGTTTTGCCAGTGTGACGGTCGGTAACGAGTTTCTGTTGGACCGCTGGATCGGTAATTGTTTCCACTTGGCGCAGACACCGAATTAAAGAATATCCCACTCCTATCCTTTCCTGTCTCCTTAATCTCTTTAATCTCTCCGTTATTAATCGATTTCCCACATACACGTAACAGCTTCGTCGGGGATTGCTGAATTCCACAAATATGCGTTCCAGATCATTGTCATCTATCGATGAGGGAGTCCGAATTAATATGCTTGACAAAGCCTCGTACACGCTCTCCGTCCCCGGGTCCTGCTTCGATTTTATAATGATCTGAAGCATTTTAACGTTTATAATTTCGTCGATTTCAGGTAGCTCCTGGGGTCTGTCCGTCGAAGTCTCATTTTCCTCCGGTTCGCTCTGGACTAACGGAATTTCGGGTCCGCCTTCCGCCCATTCTCGTAAATACCGTAATGCGAAAGGTTCCGCCGAGGTGCTTTCTTCCTCAATTGCGTTCGTAACTAAGTCTCACGATAACCAGTCAGCGACCGCGTTTTCGACGCCTTTTTTGTGGATCGTTTGGAAGTTATACGCAGCTAGTCGTTCTTTCCAACGCGACACCCGCGCCGAGGATTCTTTAAGCGTGCCTAGGTATACTAAAGGCTTGTGATCGGTTAGCAACTCGAATCTTCTTCCGTATACGTAAGGGCGAAAGTGTTCCACGGCCCACACTACCGCTAGAAGCTCTCGTTCGATTGCGCTGTATCGCCTTTCGGCGTCTATTAATTTCCGGCCCGCGTATGCGATGGGTCTTTCACCTTCCTCAAAGTTCTGGAATAGGACGGCCCCAACGGCGACCTCGCTTGCGTCCGTGGTAACTTTAAACGTTCTGTGAAAGTCGGGGAAAGCTAATAACGATCGAGTGGTTAAAATCTCCCGGCATTTCTTAATACATGCTAATTGGTCGGGCCCGAGTTGAAACCGTTTCCCTTTTTTCAATATTTCGGTTAACGGGAGGGTCACCTCCGCTATACGGGGGATAACTTTTCTATAATAATTTATCATGCCCAAAAAGCGTCCGACTTCGCGGTTATTTCTAGGCAAAGGAGCTTCTTGGATGCTCTTCACTCGCTCCTGATCCGGTTTCACCCCGTTCCGCGAAACCACGTATCCCAGAAACCTAATATCATGTAAGCCGAATTTAGATTTCTCGCGGGACAATTTAAGTCCGAACTCGTGTAATCTGTCAAAGACCTGTCTCAAGTGTTTGACATGTTCATCCTCAGTCTTACTAAAAACAATTAGATCATCCATGTATACTTGAGAAAAGTCTTCGCCTAATCCTCTCTGTAGTTTGTCCATGAGACGTTGAAAAGTTAACGGGGCCCACTTTAATCCGAAGGGTATCCTAACGATTTCAAAGTGCCCCCGTTCCCATGAAAACGCCGTCTTTCTTATATCCTCTTCGGCCATTCTAACCCTCCAGGGATTCCCGCTACTTATCTCATGTCTCCTCGTAGCCGGGCTACTGCGCTCAGAATGGATACTCTCCTCTCCCGAAGACTCGCTGCTGTAGCACCTGCCGCCCCTCCTTCCGGTCCGCCTGCTGCTCCAGCCCTGGTTGTTCACCTCCATCGGTTTCGGTTGCTGTTGGTCTCTTCTATTAGCTCGGGGATTGCGCCTGGTACATTCCCGTGCCACATGACCTCGCCTGCCGCATTCGTAGCACCTTGTGAGATTGCACTGGGCTGCGATGTGACCGGTTCGGTTACATTCATAGCATCGTCGCTCTGACATCCGCCTCCTCTCATCCGGGATCTTACTCGGCCGTTTTTCGAAACTGCGGTTGTTATAAGTTTGCTTCCTCCGTGATGACCACACCTCCATCCACTCCGTTTCCGGCTTCTCGAAGCGGGTTTCGTTTCGTTCCCTGGCGTCTATGAGATCATGCGCGCCTCTATGAAGTCTCGGTCCCTTGGAAGTGAGCCTGGGCGGTCCACATAGTGATTTAATTGAACCTTCATCACTCCCTTTAACAATTCCATTTTCTGGGCCCCCTCCGCTTGGCCAAATGTTTCGACCATTTTCTCCATCAATCGATTATATTGGACCAGGAGTTTTTCAGCGAATTCACCATCTGATTGATCTTGAGTCCGCCGCTCCTTAAATAAATAAAATACGTCCTCTTCTGGAGTCCATCTTCCTCCACAATATAATTTCTTCAGCCGAACCTTTAACGGGTCCCAGGTATGCGTCAGGTCGCCTTGGATGGCACTTAAAACTCTTCTCGAGATACGACCGATTAAAGAGGCTTCGAGGAGTGTCACGTCGGAATCTAGTAGTGTAACAGTTTCTTTCCATGACACTATTAAACCCTTGATCTGATCACCTCCTTTGATGAAATGCTCGAGGTCCCCTATTACTCCGGTAAAAGGTTCTAATTGGCTAATTACCTCGTGAATGAACGCTGAGTTTTGTGTTCTTATCTTCAGCAGTTATAGCTGCGTCGTTTCTGCCGCCTTAGTCAGCTGTGACTCTAACTTTGACCGTTCTATCGCTACTTGAGCCAACTGATATTCTAGCTTCGCCAGCTGTTCAGATTCCCCCATAATTGTTCACCGAATTATGATCACTGATAATTAACGTGAATTGGTACTTCGCAATCTTAGAATTCTGAGACCGCTAACTGCTTAAGTCACGTGACTTTATCTCAGAAATCTCCCGGCTTTCGGCACCAGTTACAATTAGACTGATTGTATACTTAAAAAAAAAGGGGTTTTGGGGCAAGTTAACGACACAACTTCTAGAAACGAACTAACTTCATTATCTTTTCTACCTGGTATATATAGGTACAGAGTTGTTGATATATAATACTTTAACTAATCCTTAAGAGTTACACAGTTCTCATTGTTGTTTGCGTTTTATATATCGCTAATTCCCTCACTCCAGTTCCTTCTCATGAAGGAACTCATAAACTAAATTAAAACATCTGCTTATCTTAAGCTAAATAACAGAATACTTACATAACTATAACTATAACTATATAACAAAATACTTACTCGATTTACAACTACTACATAACTACACTATAATAACAGTAACCAAAAACAAACAAAGAGAAAAGAAAAAGAAAAAAAAATTCTGTACCAATTCTTACATTGTTTAATCGATAATTTACCTTTTCTTTATTATACACTATATTAGGAACATAAAAGTAAAAACATAAAGGAAAACACTCGTTTTGTTACTATACGTCCTACAGAGCGCAGCCGCCAGGCTCGAGTTCTGACGCTATCCATGGTACGCGTAGTTCTTCAAGGTGAACCGTACGCGATCGAAATGGGTTGTTCACATCCCTGATAGTGAGCAAATTATTTTCCCTTATCGTTGTGACTTTATAGGGACCCTCATAACGCGCGGCCGTTTTGTTTCTGGCGGTCCTCAATCGCCTATACACAATTGTCCCTAACGGTAATGGACCCTTTTTATAAACTACACATTTCTTATTGTTGTTTGCGTCTTATATTATCGCTAATTTTATATATATATATATATATATATATATATATATATACAATATGCGAAAAACAAATGTAAAAACCGAACATTAAATATTCAAATATTATAAGAATAACCAATGCGTTAAAAGCTTTTTATGTGATTTTTTCTTTCCTTTTTTACTAATCATGCTTACAATCGCATGTATAAAGTTGTAAATTGTGGTAAAGCAGACAATTCATGTTCATTATATTAAAATATCAAATAAAGAAATATATAAAATAAAAATCAACTGCAGTTAAAGATTTGTTCCGAGAATATTTCAAATCATTTTTTTTTTCGAATACCGTACCATTTATTTCATACTTCTGTAGCTCATATTCTAAAAGTTAAAAAAAAAAATCGACTATTTGATAGAAAGACCTAACAATAATTGTTTAACAGAGTAAATTAATATAACCTGTAGATATAATTTTTTCGCTGTCGCAGAGATGTCATGACACATATGACATGATTAGTAACATAGTCTTTCGGAAACTCGAGACTAAATATCACCAAAGCTTTTGAGTATAACAAGTAATATCTGGAGAAGCAATTTACTAAAACTACCCGCAAGTAATCAACTATCTCGGACATACTAAGAAGTAATCAAGGGAGCGGAGAGAGGGACGGGACCAGTGTTGGATGTCGTTTTAATCCGACCACTGACACTAATTTGTGCCACTGAGACCTTTGGGATAATGAACACATACAACACACACAGGTGAGCCTCCACTAACAACCTCTCCTTACCCACTACAGGGAAATTGAGATTCAAAGCAATTTTGTGGTCAATTTATTTAATAATATACGGTTGTTTATAATGTTTTTGAATTAATAACGAACAATTTTTTTGGAATTCATGCTTCGTGATTGGGAGAAGAGAATTCTGTGTTCTGCGATATATCTCCGCCCACCATCAACCAGTAATGCTCTTTCCCATTCTCTCTTCATCTCTATCTATCGTTTTATATTATTTTAATGTATTCTTAACTCTCCTCTATCCCTCTGTATCTTACATGGCAACCCTGTACCAGCGGTTCATTCTTATTTTCCATACAATAGTATCTTTCGGCTAAGTTTCGGCAACCCAACAGCTTGCACCGTATATAAAACAGGTATGCGAGCCGACAGGCCTGTACCAACTAGCCCGGGAACCCATGCAGAAAAACCTGACTTATTTTTCACAAAGTTTCAACAATTTAAAACATTTATGGCCTAGAAGAAGAGCTCAAAAATATATGTCTGTCCCCCAGGAAGCTGCCGGAATACTAAACGGCTGCCAATGAAAATGGAAGTAATTCGGATAAAATTTACATATTGTAATCATAATGTATACATAGAGTAAAGTGCAAATGTTCCAACTGCCAGTCACCGATAACGCGACAGAAACTACTCAAAATTCTCATTTTTGATTCTCTAAAATGACTCATTTTACACTCAATAAAACTTGATTAATTTTAAAAAATGTATATAAATTATACAGCATAAAAATGCACGTAAGCCAACTGCTAGCTTCCGGTTCTGGCCAAAAAATCATGATTTTGACAATCGAAAATGCTAGTTGCGAAAAATGCTTAGTGGGTTTGACTATCGTTCTCTATATTTTTGAGGTACTGAATCCGAATCTGAAGTTATCTAACAAATTTTCTGCTGCGTTTTGAGATATTCGCAATAAATAGCGAAATTTGTTCGAACTTTCTTTGTTTTTTCGCCTAATAGAATCAAAGTATTTGTCGTAGCAAAAAAGTCACTGTTATTTTTATTTTTTAAATTAGACTAAATTTTACACAATTGGAGTTTAATCGATCTGTTTAATAGTTTCCGAAGTTCAGCAATTCAAAAACTAAATTGTGTACGTCATTTTTATCTAAATTACTTCCATTTTTGATCGATCACCATTTTGTACCCCGGCGGCTTCGTGGCGGCTGACCTCTATTTTTATAACTCTTCTTTAACGACATAATTGTTTTAATAGGTGCAACTTGGTGAAAGATAAGTCACGTTTCTCTGAATAATCTCCAGTCTACACGTTTGATCCATATACGTGAACCAAAGCGAGGTATAGTTTGATTTCACATTGTGGCATTATCTTCGAGTCTAACTAAGGTAATGCCCCTCATACTCTCTCACTCTCTCTCTCTCTCTCTCTCCTCTCTCTCTCTCTCTCTCTCTCTCTCTCTCCTCTCTCTCTCTCTCTCTCTCTCTCTCTCTCTCTCCTCTCTCTCTCTCTCTCTCTCTCTCTCTCTCTCTCTCTCTCTCTCTCCCCCTCTCTATCCCTCCCATATTTTAAAATATGAAAATAAAATCGTTTACAGGACTTTGACAAAAGTTAAACGTTCTGATATAAAACGATTCTTATTCCCAGCTTTGACAAGGTGTCCGTTTGCGAAGTTCTGTTATTGATTGTGGATGAAAACAAGAAATCTTGGAACTGGGTCAGAGAGAGTCTAGATGAAAACTCTACTTGGAATAGCTACGATGGCAGCCTCTTCCGTTTCACACACAAGTAAATGTTATCATAATTTTAAGGAATAGAAAAAGCGATTGTATTTTTTTCTTATTTAAAATTTTAATAATCGAAGAAGAACGGATTACACAAACTAACTAAATTTTAGGTCATAGTTCAATTTGAAATAACTGGCGGAAAGGTCAGACAGCAAGAATGGTATATTTTATGCATGACAGACGGAAATATGACACCAGAAAACATGCCATAGAAAAATGACATTTTTTAATTGCTAAAGGGCAGCTGACATCGGACGTTGATATTTTTAAACAGCGAAGCATTTAAAAAAATTATTAAACAAACAGTTGAGCGCTGCCAAAGTTATTTTTGTAAAAATGTCAGTCGTGATATCAGGAATTTTAATAAAATCCACATTCACCACAGATTAGCATGAATTTATCTATTATTAATATATTATATACTATTAATATATTTATATATTATTTATATATATATATATATATTATATATATATATATATATATATATATATATATATATATATATATATATATATATATATATGGTCGGGGTGCCCGAGCGGGTTAACGCACTTACTCACGAACCCAAAGTTCGAATTCCCGCACCGGCATGAATTTAATTTAATTAAATGAAATAATTCAAGCAATTTATTCCGGCCCCCCTCCCCCCGAGTATGTGAGGCTCGTCAGCCTACTTGGAGGAAACTCACAGAAAGGCCGGGCGTAGGAATGATGACCCTACCCCGTGTACCTAAATTGTGAATCGCGGCGTGGTCTCTCCTATTTATGAATACCACATCGCGCGGCCAATGATCTAAACGGTCTACATAGCCAAAAAAAAAATAAATATATATATATATATATATATATGTATTCCTGATGCTAATGTAAAGAATACACGATTCTTCTCTTGTTCTTCTCGAGTTTGTCCAAACCACTCCATAGTTTAACGAATTCCTAAAGATTAGCACATAAAGGACCATTCACATACTGTCACCCCATCTTTGACTTTACTTTCATCGAGCAATAATGTAAAATGCTCCTCTAAATATTTCTTTACCTCGGATGAGCAAGTAGCTCTTTTACAATTGGTCTAGTTATAGTTATAGTTATATTATAATTGATATAAAAAGAATCAGCTGTTTGGGACCAATACGAAGAAGTCACGCTTCAGGTCAGTCTCCAAGTTTTACCTATTTGTTTATGCTAAGTGTTGTTTATGCTATTATAAACTTTATTGTGTGCAAGCTGGGCAATTTAAGGGCGCGTGTTCCATTACTTAATAGAAAACTGAGACATTTGTAAGAAGTTAGGTGATTAATCACCGTATATAGGCGGACGCCGCTCTGGACAGAGCTTTTGGCTCTGCAGCGATATCGGCTGGTCTTACAATGCCCTCACGTTCTTTTAATACGATACAATCGACAAGTCAGAAGCTAATAGAAATGGAAAATAACCAAAAGAGAAATGCATCAAAAGTCCCACATAACCTCAACCCACTAGTAACAACTACCAGTTATGCAAAGCCACCGCTACGGAGCGATTTTCAAAACGAGAAAATGCCATAATTTTACATACATTTCCAGGCATCAAACAAAAAGAATATGTCCTCAAAATTGCCGCCTTGATTTATCCAAAATCCATCCGCTATATCTCACGAATATCCAACTATCGTTTTTGCATACACTTCAGTAATAAAGAAGCAGTAGACATTCTTTTAAAAAATCACAAATCAATATTTATTGACAATAAAGAAATTTTTATAAAACGACTGGTTAATCCGGCCAAACGAATAATAATTTCAAAAGCTTGCCCTTTCCTTCCTCACGAGTCCATTGAGAAAGAACTCAAAAGCATAGGTTTGAAATTAGTTTCGCCTATGCATTTTCTCAGAGCCGGATACCAAGATCCAAGATTGGCCCATGTTTTCAGTTTCCGACGGCAAGTTTACATCCCACCTCAATACCTCAGTAAACTACCATCATCCTTACTAATAAAGCACGACAATGTCTCTTACAGAATTTTTTCAGTGAAGACATTGTCACTTGTTTCATTTATAAGCACCCGGGTCATATATAACTGATTGCCCTGAGTGTGATTATGACAACATTGAAGAATCTCATAATACTGAGCAAGATAGTATATTAATAAATTTGCATTCCAATATAATTGAAAAAACAAGTGCTGATCGCTCCCTATTAGATATACACCTAATCATATGTTTTCTAACCACAGTATTACCGTACAGCCAGCTCAGGTCAGTTGCCATGACGACACTCCCATCTCAATAGAGACCAATAAGACATTACCAGTGAAGAGTTCAAGAATCAGCTGCCTGGTAACCATGGCGACAACAACCACAACAATGTCGATATCAAATATATTATAGAACCAGCTGTAGATATTAGCAATAATTCAATATTATCCCCTACTGTAATTTCTAGAATCAAACGATGCCACTCTACCCCTCCTCCTTCTACCGTATCTACTGTGGAACTGAATCTAACAATAGATTCTCAAGAAGACATTGACAAAATTATTAATTTCGAAGAATTTCCACCGATGACAGCTACTCAGTCTGGTAGCAAAAAACCAAAGAAATTAAAAAAGACGAGCACAAATTCTGGATCTAACCTTGAAGATGTTCGGCAGGCAATTGAAGAAAACAAGCATAAATACCCAATATCATTCGACAATATGTTAAGTTGGTTGAAATTTCGTCAAACACGAAAAATTTCAATAAATTAGTTCAAGAATTCACGGACAATACAGAGGGCCTTAGGAATATGCTGGCAGACACTAGAAGTCTTATAAAAGATCGGAGTTCAAAATTAAAGTTATCAAAGCTCCTGAAAAAAAGATGGGACTCAATAGAAAATGTAATAAACACGGAGGATAGCACCATATTTTTATACAAGCATATTTTTTATATAATTGTAGATGATGGTAAAACAACAAACACAATTATTTTACAGTGGAACTGCAATGGGCTTTACAAACACTATGATTGTCTTAAGTTGCTATTAACTGAAGATAATCCAATTTGCTGCTGCTTACAAGAGACACATTTTCTAGGATCTCAGGTAGTCAATTTAAAAAAAAACAACACAATATCTATCGAAAAAACAGAACAGATGGCAAGTCTGTCTGGAGAGGAGTAGCGATAATTGTAAAAGAAGATGTCAGAATCAATTAACATTCAATCAAATCTAGAAGTTTTAGCCGTAAAAATATACAAACCTGAACCTACAAACCTGAACCCATCACACTTTACAATACCAAATCAAGACTTCACTGCCAATGATCTTCAAGCAATAGTTGACCAACTTCCAAGACCAGTCGTTCTAATTGGGGACCTCAATGGGCACAATAAATTATGGGGTTCCACATTAGCTGATTATAAAAATAGAGGTAGTGAAATTGAGAAATTCATTGATCATAATAATTCTCTAATCCTAATTAATGACGGTTCTCCAACTCATTTCTGTTCAAATGGCTCTCTATCCGCAATTGATTTATCTTTTGTGGATGTTAAACTATTTCATAAAGTTTCTTGGAGTGTGAAGGATTCCTTGTAAGGAAGTGATCACTTCCCGATCACCATACAATTTTACAGTAATACAAATTTAATGAAATTCCGAGATGGTCGTTCAAAAGAGCAAACTGGGAAAAATTTTCATCAGTAATAGAAGAAGAAATTTCAAAAAGGCAAGATTCAACTACCAATGTCGAGGAAAAAGTTACTCACTTCAACCAAAGTATACTTTATCCGGCAAAGAAGAGCATTCCATACAAAATATTCAACAACGGCTGATGCCTAGCTCCTTGGTGAAACGAAGATTGCCGCATAGCAATAATGAATAAAAAACGGGCATTTTATAAATTTACAAAATCCAAATCTACAGAAGATTTAGTTGAATTTAAAAAGTTGAGA
The DNA here is from genome assembly GCA_948150685.1 of Rhaphigaster nebulosa. Lineage (NCBI taxonomy): Eukaryota > Metazoa > Arthropoda > Insecta > Hemiptera > Pentatomidae > Rhaphigaster > Rhaphigaster nebulosa. The sequence goes on along the minus strand of OX411308.1, from coordinate 140,445,496 downwards.
TCAATTGCGAACAAGATATTGAGGGCAAGCAAAAAAAAAAATTCATGGATGAGCTACGTTAATTCCATTAATAGTACCAGTACCATAAAAGAAGTGTGGAAAAAAGTAAATGCTATTCAAGGATCAAGAAAATTTGAGTCTGTTTCGGCGATTCAGATTGACAATCATATTATTAGTGATCCAATTAAAATTGCTGAATCTTTGGGGAAATACTTTTCTTCCATGTCCAAAACAGAAAACTATAACCCAGGTTTTCTTCATCATAAAAGGGAACAAGAAAAACACGTTATTGAATTTCACACCCAAGGTTCTGAAAATTTTAATCATCAATTTAGCCTAACCGAAATGAATAATACTCTGACCACATGCAAAAATAAATCCACCGCAGGGACTGATCAGATTACATATATTTTTTCTAAAAAAGCTGCCTTTTATTGCTCAGAAATTTCTTCTATCAATTTATAATGAAATTTGGACGACTGTCGTTTTTCCTGAAACCTGGAGAAAGGCAATAGTTATTCCAATCAAGAAAATCCCCCAAAATATAAACATCAATAACCACCGGCCCATATCCCTACTCTCTTGCATTTCAAAACTACTCGAAAAAATGGACAAGAATAGACTGATGTATTATTTGGATACAATGAAATTTATTTCAACCTCTCAATGTGGCTTCAGGAAACACCGCTCTGCTATCGACCAAATAATAAATCTATAAAACGAAATTCAGACTGCGTTCTCTGAGAAAGAACACTTGGTAGCTGTCTTCATTGATATAACCAAAGCGTACGACGTGATGTGGCGATATAATGTGATCGGTACGCTGTCACAAAATGGTCTCTCTGGACGATTGCTGACATTTATCAACAATTTTCTTAAAGACAGGACATTTCAAGTTAAAGTTGGATCCAATCTGTATCAAACATTTCAGCACAAAAACGGAACGCCCCAAGGATCTCCCCTGAGCGTAACATTGTTTCTAATTGCTATAAACAGCATTGTAAAGACAATACCGGCTGAAGTAAAGTGTTCTTTATTTGCTGATGACTTTGCAATTTATATAAGAAGTAAATCTACCGAATATATTGAATGGAGATTGCAAAAAACATTAGAGAACCTTGAAAATTGGTCCAGAACTACTGGCTTCACCTTCTCAAGTAACAAAACCACAGCCGTCCATTTCTGACGAAAAAGAAAATGCCAAAAACATAAATTTATTAAAAGTTCTGGCTAGCACTCAGTGGGGATCAGACCGGCGAACACTATTAATGATGTATCGTACTCTGATCAGGCCTATCATTGACTATGGGGCTGTTGCTTATAGCTCAGGAAATGCTTCAACATTGAAATTATTGGACCCAGTGCATAACCAAGGACTTCGCCTCTGCACCGGTGCATTCAGGACCACGCCCGTCGAAAGCTTATACATAGAGAGTGGTGAGCTTTCTTTGGAAATAAGGAGAAAATATTTGACCTTGGCATATGTCGGAACACTGAAGTCTAGGAAAAATTTGATCGAACATAAACTCCTGCCACATTCAATTGCAAATGAAGAGCACACAACATCCTGTAAATGTTTCCATTGCAGGTGCAAAAAGTCGACAAATGATTTACAAATAATGTTTCCTAAATTCTTCAAAATTCCAGACAATCCATTACCTGATTGGATATCAATAGAAAGCCCGATCGACTACTTTAGCTGTATTTTCGAAACCCACAACTCCTCAACATGTATATTAACAAATGTACAAAGAACGGGAAGAAGTGTATTCGAATTATTGTTTCTGGTTCACGGATGCTTCAAAATCAAACTATGGTGTTGGATGTGCTATTCTCATGGCCTCTATTTGTCACAAATTCCTTCTACCAGAAGCATGTACTGTTTACACAGGGGAAATTTATTCAATCTGGAAAGCCTTGACAATGATAATAAAGCACCAACGAAAATACCACTTGATCGTATCAGATTCACTTAGGCTGTCTCAAATCTTTGGAAAAAAATAATTCAAAAAATGCTTTAGTAATGAAAATCCAACTTATTGAGAGAGAATGTGCATATTTAGGCAAATCAATAAAATTTTTATGAGTTCCTTCTCATTTGGACATTGCAGGGAATGAGGACGCAGATCGTGCTGCAAATGCTGCTAGGATAGATCCTGGTACTGAGGTGACACACGTTAACAAGACGATTGGCGAAAATATGTTAAGGAAAGATTATACACTTCGTGGGTCACTGAGTGGAGGAGGACAAATGAAAAGTTAAGAAAAATCAAAGATACCCTCGGTGTCTGGAAAACTGCAGAGAGGAGAAATCGCCGCGAAGAAATTGTCTTGGCCAGAATGCGGTGCGGACATACAGCAATAACGCACACCTATCTTCTAAAGGGACTGTACCCTCCGATCTGCAGTGCCTGCAAGGGACCTCTTACTGTGCAACATATCCTGCTGGACTGCTAGACCCTTAAAGATGCAAGGCAAGATTGTAACATACGTAACCGGCTGGACACCTCTTGCTGCTGAAAACTGCTGTTGAAAATGTATTCAAGTTTCTAAAAATATCTAAACACTTCCACCTTATCTAGTCAATTCAAGAAAAATGTTAAAAAAAAAAAAATGCATTGTGTTAAAAGTTTTAATTATATGTAAAGTGTATATCTGAATGTTTACAACAAAAATCTTTGTAGCATGCTAATGACCCTCTATGGGTAGATGCATTGTAAAATAAATAAATAAAATAAATTAATATAAATAATTATCGTTAGGTCATACCTCTGGGTGGAGCAAAAAATATTAAATACAAGTGTGCAACAATGCTAATACCTATTCCTTATGCTAGAAGTTACTGCTTTATGACTTGTTACAATTTTCATTTGTATTTATTTATTGAGTTTTCTTTTTATTATGTTTTTATCATCTGTATTTTTTTTTTTATTATCTGTTAACTCATTTGTTTCTATTTCATCTACTCTAAGGCTCTGGAGCCTAAGAATAAATAAAGACTGTATTACTATCAATATACCTCTGAGGTACAGGTTTCACAGATTTAGTACTATCCTAAACCTAAACAAAACTTAGAAATAAAAGACAATCCTGTGTTTTAATGATCGGTTTAACACGTCGGGCTATGATAAGTTTACCGCAGTGCTTATGCAAAGCTGTACTGCTTCCAACCTCAACTATGCTACATTTAACTAATTCCATAAAATTTGCTAATTTGCTAATACCATTTGCAGTCCATGAATTGATTAAGATGTTTGAGTTAGCCAGATACTAATAGTTCAACAAAAGGTACGGTAATAATTTATTAATAACTAGCAGGTTATTCAAAGCATCCCGATAGCTTTAATGGTATGAATATGAACACAATTTAATGGCATGAAGAACGTTTATAATTCAAATTGAAAACGAGCCCATTTTACTAACTGTGTTCGTTTCAATAAGTGCTGAATTAGAGTCACAATATTAACCCTAGTCATGCGAAACCATGAAATATTAGAAACTATGTTTAAACAGCATTTTTTTTTTCATACACGACATAGATTCTAATATAATCTCAACCAGTAACACTTTTGAAATGAGTATAGCCTAATCAATCTAGGACAAAAAACAACAAAAAAAAAAGAAACAACAAATATTATTCTTTGCAAACATAATTCGCAGCACGTCAGGATTACATGTCGCTGCTTGACAGGAACGAGACCAAGATTGCAGATTAGAACAAACGCTACAATTTTCAACTTATCTTGCTTGCACATTATCATAAATAGCACACAACTTGACCACCTGACCAACACGCGAGTATGCAACACTATGCCAACTCACGCATGCTGAGGCCTTGAATACTGAAGCCTCTGACCGGAATGGGTACCATGACCTTCGCTGTTCTCTTTAATGGGTCAAGTTAAGACCTTTATTTCATAACAACGAAACAGTGAGCCGCTTGTGGAAACATAGGCTTTTATAAAATCATTCTTTTCTTAAAATTTGCCGTCCTTATGATTCTACATATGACCAATTATAAGAATTGGGTTGGAATGTATACTGTTATTTGATCACTGATACTAGGGATCTGGAGGTAGTTTTTAGAGGAGCAATAAGGGTGACCAAAGACTCTTATGCTCATTGAGCCATAATTGTTTGGGGAATTTATTAATGTTTGCAAATATTCTTTCTTTGAGGCGCCAACCATATTTAATTTGATGTAAATATTTATAGAGGAATATGGGAAGGAAGATTATGTGTGATAGTAAGAAATTATGTGATCGTGTTGTCTTATCCTGTGATTTTTGGTTTCTACATATCTTGAAACGATATCAAAATTTTGTGAGGATTTATTTACATTGATAAACCAAAATGGACCATTAATGCAGCATAATAAATATCTGATGTGGGCAAAACATGACTTCCTTGTACGCCTATTAAGTTATAAATCCGTGGCTCAAAAAGTGATACTGAATTTGGTTACTAGTTGCCGAAGATTTCAGTAAAAACGACACTTGGCTTCTCGACATCTATCTATTGACACACACACACACATACAAAAACACACCCTCTTGTTATTGGAGGTCTCATTCCGTTATTATATGTCGTTTTCCTTCAGTGGATAACTAGTTTCCAAGATATTTCTTCATGTTCCGTGACAACAATAAAACTGTCAATATCGCTGGATAAAGCATTTGAAATCGACAGTTTCGACATTTTAAGCAAAAAAAAACCACTTAACTAATATCTTATTCTCATGCTGCAGACTTGTTATCTAACAAATTGGGCGGAAAACCAATATTTTACACTCAATTTTAACACTTAAAACACGTAATAAATATGTTTAGTTGGTGTAAGTCTTTATCGGCAATTATTAAGCCCTTTGCTCGCTCAGAGCTCGATAAAGATGCATGCATCAAAATATAAAAAAATAAACATAACCTTAAATCTTCATGCATATATTATACATTAAATTATTGAAATAACAAATATATATATGTAGATTAACTATTTACAACCTGCATACACAAACTAAAACTTGTAAAACTAAAAATATTTTCTTCTTGTATATTACAATAAGATGTCTTTCTTTCTCCATATACATATATTCCATCACCAATTCTTAATTCTGAAGTCCAAACTTTGAAAACCAAAAATGGAAGACCCAAAATTCGAAGACCGCTTCCTCTGAAAACGCAAAAAAAAATAATAACCCGTTTCCAGAGAAGGGTTCTATCTAACTTTATAAACATTTATATAAGGAAAATAGTCCTTATTACCTGGAGTGCAGTCTTCGGATTTCCTCATACCAAATATGTGCTAAAGAGCACCAGCCAAAAAAAAGGACGGGAACAAACCTTGCGGAACTCGCCAGACCTCTGACACGTCGCAGGCTTTTATCTCCCTTTCTTAACTTTTGTCAGAGAGCAGCACTCCTCAGAGCCATTTTCTCTCAGTATCCCATTAATAATAATTAATATACTCAACTTCACTAGCACAACCCTATATATATTTTTTTTTCACGTTACATACTCCCTCCCAGCGGTGAAGTTCCCTCATAGTAAGGACGCGACCGAGAAGGATGCCAATTTCCCCGAGACTTTCCACTAAGATCTTAAGACACTCTACTTCAGTAACCGAATAATTTCGTTCTGCCGGCGACAGAGTTTTAGAACTATAAGTTATTACACGTTCTAATCCGTCCTGGACTTGAGTTAAGGCCGCCCCTACTCCTGTGTGACTGGCATCTGTCTGCAAGAAGAAGGGAAGCTCGAAATTTGGACGGGCTAGAATGGGTGTGATAGCTAAGGCAAATTTAAGAGCTTCAAAGGATCTCGATTGCTCATGTGACCAAGTCCAATTAACTTTCATCTTTAATAATCTCGTGAGAGGCTCAGCTACTTCTGGGAAATATTCAATAAACCGCCGGTACAAACCACCATACCAATCCAACGACGAAGTTCTTTGATATATTTGGGAGGAGGATAGTTTATGACAGCGCTAACTTTCTTAGGGTTAATGCGTAGACCCTCAGAGTTTACTCGATATCCCAAGTATCTCATTTCCTTACATCCGAATTCGCACTTCTCGACGTGGATTCGCAGGCCGTATTTTCTCAATCTACGAAAAACCTCCCACAAAACTCTACAGTGAGTATCAAAATCGGGAGTAGAAATCAAAACATAATCCAGAAAAACTACCAATAAAGGCCAAAGATCTAAGAAAACTGAGTCAGACGAAGTTGAAACGTGGCTGAAGCGTCGTCCAAACGGCATTGTTCGATATATAAACAACCCTTTGCCCGGAACAACAAACGATGTTAAATCCTTACTCTGTTCGTCGGCTAGGGGCACTTGAATAAATGCTTGTCGGAGGTCAATCTTCGACAAATATACCGCTTGTCTGAGGCTATCTAACAGCATATTAATATTTGGAATCTGATAAGAGTCCTTTGCCGTTAATCGGTTTATAGCTCGAAAGTCTATACAAAACCGATATGACGAACCACCATCCTTCTTTACCGTTACCACGTGTGAAGCCCAAGCCGCATGGCTAGGTTCAACTATGCCAGCTTGCAAAAGCTTGTCCAACTCCGTTTGCATAGATTCTAAGACTATCAGCGAGTAGGTAAATTCTCTTTGTTTCAAAGGAGTTGCAGATCCTACATCTATCCGATGAGTTATTTTGGGCGTGATACCAAGGGAAGACTCTAACATCTTCAAACCTTCAGTCACAATTTGGTCCAAAGTTAGCCTCTCGACGGTAACAATTCTTTGACCCCACAGACATTGTGAACTAACCCTAATCCGGATTCACAAGGTACGCACGATGATGTGATCAAATCAATGGTTGTCCCAGGTTTTTCATCAAACCACCAAGAGCTGGTGCGGGCATTCGTACAAATGTCATACCCCGTTATGAAATCCATTCCAAACTGATTAATCCCAAAAGGAGATATTTTCAATTTCTCCAATCCGTGCTGGCCAATAAAAGATAAACAAGCACCCGGGTCATAAAGACCTGTAATTAATGTGGTGTCGGAAGTAAATGCAACATCCAATGGCTCCAAAACATTTCCTTTATCCAATAGAGGAACCAACTCTAAAAACCACTGCTTGCCTATTCGAGGCTGAATATTGCAGATCCCCAAAGGGATATCTAATAGCTCTCCTATGACTAATGCCTCTTTAACCTCAGTTAAAGCAAATGTACTCGACTCAACATGACTTAACTCAGGTGAACTCAAAACAGTTACGTTACATTCACTCTGAGTCTCCGCAAAATAATTATACTCAACGAAACTCGACTCAGCCAAACCTGATTCAATACAACTTGATTCAACAAAAACAGACAACAGAATATTTCTCCACAAAATTTGACTCAACGAAAACTAACTCAACAGAACCTGACAGAACAGAATTTGACTCAACAAAATCCAACACAACTGAGTTTGACTCAACAAAACCTAACTCAACCAAACCTGACTCAACAGGATTTGACTCAACAAAACCTGACTCAACAGAATTTGTATCAACAAAACCTAACTCAACAAAACCTGACTCTACAGGATTTGACTCAACAAAACCTAACACAACTGAGTTTGACTCAGCAAAGCTTGACTTAACTAAACCTGACTCAACCGAGTTTGACTCAACAAAACCTGACTCAACAGATTTTGACTCAACAAAATCTAACTCAACCGAGTTTGACTCAACAAAACCTAATTTAACAAAACCTGACTCAACAGGATTTGACTCAACAAAACCTAACTCAACCAAACCTAACTCAACAAAACCTGACTCAACAGGATTTGACTCAACAAAACCTGACTCAACAGGATTTGTCTCAACAAAACCTAACTCAACAAAACCTCACTCAACAGAATTTGACTCAACAAAACCTAACTCAACAGGATTTGACTCAATAAAACCTAAGTCAACAAAATTTGACTCTACAGGATTTGAATCAACAAAACCTCACTCAACAGAATTTGACTCAGCAAAACTTAACTCAACAAAACCTGACTCAACAGGATTTGACTCAAGAAAACCTAACTCAACAAATCCTGAAACGACATAATCTGACTGAACACAATCTGACACAATTTAATTTGACTCAACAAAACCAAACTCAATAAAACCTGACTCAAGAGAACATGTATTAGACTGAGAGTTTGTATTTTGACCTAATATGGGTGGGGTAGGATTTTGTTCCACAAAAGCTAAATACCTGCCTCTAGTTATATCTAACAGTTCTAGAAAACTAGAGTAGTTTTGAGAAGATTCTATCATGAGATCTTTTTTTGTTACCTGGGAATTAAAATACCTGATTTTTAAAGTAAGTGATTCAAATTTTTCTTCTAATCTACTTAATCTATCATATTGCCTCCTAAAGGTCTTATTAGTATCCACAAAAATTCCGGCCGAGGCATCATATATTTTCTGTAAGACAGCGAATAAATCTTGCCGCTCACTAATCAAAACCGAATCAACTTGTTCTTCAGACAGTTTTGTAGTCATTTTGACGACTTATATTTTTTTTCCCAAATTAATATAACCCAATTGAACTCAATCTTGAAGGAAATAAACTCAAATAAAAAAAATCTGCTTAACCCAATTGTTCAATTCAAAAATGAAACAAATTCTACGAAAAGGAATATATATATATATATATATATATATATATATATATATATATATATATATATATATATATATATATATATGTATGTACATAAATCCACTCAAATTACACATACTAAACTACTATGAACCTTAAACTACTGTTAATTGTACAAAGTGTACATCTACATATTAATATTTCTACTAAATATAAAAAGATATTTGAATAAATTTGAGAAATATTTAAAAGGAAAGATAATTTTTTCAAAATTAATATAACCCAAGTGAACTCAATCCATCAAATATAAAACAAATAAATTCTACGAAAAGGAAATATTTATATACGTACATAAATCCACTCAAATTACTCATACTAAACAACTATAAGCCTTAAACTAGTGTTAATTGTACAAAGTGTACAACTACATATTAATATTTCTACTAGATATAAAAAAATATTTGAATAAATTTGAGAAATATTTAAAAAGAAAAGATATTTTTTTCCATATAGATTTACGAGAACGTAAATTTTTCATGTAATACCACAATGTATTACATTCAATTAGCGATATTGCTTCGCCAATTACTATTATCAACATAACCAAAAAACACATAGTATACTATTAAAATTTACTATAATGTATTTAAAACAACTAAAATTCAATAATAAAAGCCAATAACAAAGGTCTTTACGTTGGGCGCCATGTGTACTGTCCTTATTACCTGAAGTGCAGTTTTCGGATTTCCTCATACCAAATATGTGCTAAAGAGCACCAGCTAAAAAAAGGACGGGAACAAACCTTTCCTTGCGGAACTCGCCAGACCTTTGACACGTCGCAGGCCCTTATCTCCCTTTCTTAACTTTTGTCAACTACCGTCAGAGAGCAGCACTCCTCAGAGCCATTTTCTCTCAGTACCCCATTAATAATAATTAATATACTCAACTTCACAAGCGCAACCCTATATATTTTTTTTTTCACGTTACATTGGATTGGAAACCAAATTGCATTTGTAACCTTTGTTACTGAAATATATGATTTATATTTTAATTTAAATATAATTTTTGATGTAAGCTTATGACCTTCAAGTAAAGTACCCTTTTCGGCTCACCAATTTTAACCAAAATATAGTAAATAGATTCATATCGATATAAAAGTTCTATTTACCAAATTCGAGATTTTTCACATTGTATTTTAATATTCTAGTATGTTATTGAAATATATACATATATATATATATATATATATATATATATATATATATATATATATATATATATATATATATATATATATATATATATATATATATATATATATATATATATAAGTTATAAATACAAAATTTGAGAAGTTATGCATATTATTTTAATATGTTTTTTTATGGAAGTTATAAATACAAAATTTGAGAAGTTATGCATATTATTTTAATATGTTTTTTATGGAAATCAATTATGACCTTCAAGTAAAGTATCACTTCCGGTCATCAAGCAGTGACCAAAAAGGAAGGTTCACAACTAGATTTTACAACAATCCTAAATACAAATTTCAACTTTCTACGGCTAACCGTTTTTGAGTTATGCGAAATACGAACGAACATACGAACGTACGTACAGACGCCACGACGAAACTAGTCAAAAGGGATTCAGGGATGGTCAAAATGGATATTTCCGTTGAAATCTGAAAACCGAAAATTTTCGCGATTACAATACTTCCTTTACTACGTACAAGGAAGTAATAAAATATACTTTTCATGCTTTGTTAAATACAACAGATTTCTTTCTATATTCCCACATAACTCCTATTAGATATTTGCAAAGAAAATGGCCTGGATTATTGAATAGATATTTGCAACGTCACCAATAATTGCCTCGTTAAATTAAGTTCATTCGAATTAAAAGATATTTTTCGAAATGACCACTAAGAGCTGGAAAAAAAATCAGCCAGCATCTAAGTTGGAATAAAGTTTAATCTCACTAGGAATTACGTTAACCGGTTGGAATCAACTACTGAAGGCAAGCTGACGAATCTGCTGAAGAAGCTCTTGAGCCAGAATGAAGGTTCTAATCTAGGTTAGCTTCGGATAAAGAGGCGATTGCTTCGGCCAATTTGCCAAGCCGGAAAAGCGTGGTTAAGGCAAATTTATTTTATGACTGCCATCTCAGTATCTTTATAGTGATTAAGAACTTTGTGTATTATTGATAAATTAACTCGCAGAAAATATTAAATGATCCATATTATCATCTGGAGTCAGAAATAGGAAAATATTTTCCAATTGTATAGTTACCTTTTAATATGTTATCGAACAAGAATACTAAGCAGAAAATTAGAGGGAATGTAAAATTCATTATAAAAAAACTAGAAAAATTATCTCAAGTTTCTTCCTATGCTGACCTGGGGTCGGGAGTTAAAGGTCAAGTGACTTATCCACACCACAAAAAAATAAAATAAAATCTACTCTCTTCTGATCTTTGTACATAGATGATTGAGGCTATCCTTGGTCATCTATAACTCCATTTCCCATTTGTTTTCTGGACTGAGTTATAATACTCTTATATTCTTATAAGGGTATTATTATCCTAAAAGATGTACTTTTTCGTATTCTTCTTTCTTAATAACTATTCTATGTTTTCTGGGCTGTCCTTAAGATTCTACTGAATATATTTCATGCATTTAATCTGTATAAAACAGTGCATTAACGATTTTTGGTTACCAATTCACGTCATTCTGATTATCAATTTTTAACATTGGCCATGGTAAAGTGACCATTTTTCTGCGAGGATTCCCTGCCTGGGTGTTGGAAGCTGTGATCCATCCAAAGTGTATCAGTGACTATGAAGCGTGCCAGTTTCTTTCTGCTAATAAAAATAATATAATTAGTTCTTATTTATTATTAATCTGCTATCATTTCGAGCCTTTGATAACTACCCTCAAATGGTCTTTCAACGGTCACCACATCAGTAGGCTAGTTCTTGAATTATCTGGTTAAAAATAGTTTAGCTTCTAGCTGATTTCGATCCCTTCAAACTCTATGCAGTAAAATATTGAAAAGAAGAGGCCTGAGAGGGTCTTGTCTTTGATTTGAGCCAATTTTCATCTTGATTGTTTATCCTGCATTGTCTCTGTGAATCTCCCAAGCAATGTTGACATCACCTATATTACAGTAACTAGCCTTAGGATGATTTCAAATTCTTCAATAAACGTCTGGAGCAAACCTCCCTTTTGCACGAGGAGCTTGAAAAATGATTCAATCTAGAAAATTAAACTAAATTGGCAGCTGACAAGGAAATACCTGCAGCAGTGACCGTTGCGTTACAAAAAAATGCAGGAGAGCGATTGATCTAATTTTTAGCTTCTTCAATGCTAATCATTCTATTCGTATATAACAATAAATTCAAGTGAAACTTGATATTCTAAATATTGAGTAATCAACATTATTGAACCTTACTCAAAAAATCATCCTATATTCTATAAACAAACAACATCGAACACACATTGTAGACATAGAATATACAGGAGTAAGAGTACAGAGCGAACCTCTGGTAGAAGCTTGCCGTAGCGATCTGTAATTAAGCCGTTACATGTAGCTCCTTAGTCAGTTGTGTAGGGCGGTTCTGTTTGATATAATTGTCTTGAGTGGGGAGCGTGTTGGACTGCTCTGTTTACTATGGGGTGCCAACAGACTAGTCAACGCCTGTTTCTGACTTACGTCACAATGCCGACTTACCATTTTGAGTAATTAAATTCAAATGTTCAAGTTGTCTAATAATCAAATGAAGCAGTGGTGGTCGTTCTTGAAATATTTTATATATATATATATATATATATATATATATATATATATATATATATATATATATATATATATATATATAATCAACTTTCCGTCGGCCGCCTGCTCCTTGGACGTGTCAACAAATTAAAGATATGCAAAGAAGGCGTGAGGCAGCCCGTAGACGCTTTGATGACTACCAAGCGTTTAGGGTACTCCGCAATTTGGCACAGGCGACTATTAGGAGAGCGAAATCCAACTACTATCATGAAGCCCTCTCCTCTGCTCCCGATGTTAAATCAAAATGGAAACTCCTTCGCAAACTCTTCCTTTGTAAATCCTCTCCCTCACCAGTCTTCCCAGTTTCACCCGATGAATTAAATTCATACTTTTTATCAGCCTCCTCTAACACTTCTCCAACTCCTCCTTCCTGCTTTTTCTTAGTTCCATCATTCAACTCCGATAATTTTTATTTTTCCTACATCTCCCGTACCGATCTTATTTCCTCCATAATGAAATCTCACACCAATTTCACTGGACATGATGGAATACCTGTTAAATTGTTAAAATTATGTCTCCCCGAAATCCTTCCAGTTCTTCTCTTCATTTATAATTTCTCCCTCCAAAACTCAGTATTTCCTACCTCGTGGAATAAAGCCTTAGTCCATCCTATTAACAAAATCTTAATCCTATATCTCCTAAAGACTATCGCCCAATTTCTATCCTCTCTAACCTTTCCAAATCTCTAGAAAGAATAGTCCCATCACAAATATCAAACTTTCTTGAAAAGTCCAAACTACTTGATCCTCTCCAATCAGACTTCCGTCCCAGTTTCTCCACACAATCCGCGCTAGTCAAAATCACCACTGACATACATACCGCTTTGGACTGAAAAAAATTAACTGTATTAATACTCCTTGACTTTTCTAAAGTTTTTGATTCCCTGGACCATTCTATCCGTTTTGCTAAATTAAAATCACTATCCTTTTCCAACAGCTTTATTCAATGGTTCAAATCTTTCCTTTCCGATCGGACTCAAGCAGTTACCATTCCTAATCAACCCCTATCTTGCTTCCTTACCTTGTCCTCAGGAATAGCCCACTGCTTTTTCCCCACTGCTTTTCAATACCTATATCAATGATCTTCCTAATTCAATCCACCACTGTTCCCACCACTTATACGCCGACGACTTCCAAATCTATTTATCCTTTCCTCCTTCTGAGCTATTAGCAGCGTTTGCCAGTATCCAGGAAGACCTAAATAGAATCAGTGCCTGGGCAAACCTGAATAGATTAAGATTAAACGCTATGAAAACTCAGGCCATTGTTATAGGTTCCAATTCCCTCCTCAGATCCAATGACACCTTTCCTACTTTAATCCTAAATGATCACCCCATCCTAAATTAAAAACTTGGGTATTACTATCGACCAAACCCTTTCCTGGAAACCCCACATCGCCCAAATTTCCTGACGGTCGATAAGTGCCCTTAAATTATTCCATCGTTCTCGACATCTTCTTCCACCCTGTGTCCTCTAATATCTTTCCCCACTTTGACTACGGATGTGTGGTATACGGGGGCCTCTCAAATGTGGTCGAGGACAGATTTAAGCGGATCATGAACTGCTTTTTAAGATTTGTCTTCGGCCTCTCGAGACGGGCCCATGTGTCCCACCTTTACGGCGAGTTAGGGTGGCTCTTCCCCTGCAACTGTAGACAATATTTCCTCAGATTTTTTCTATGGCAAACTATCACCACCCACCACCCTTCCTACATCTATATACATTACATATATATATATTTATAAATGTGTATATATTTTAAAGAAAAGAAAAGTACTTACATAATAAACAGATTTTATACGTTAATATATGATATTATGTTAATATATGATTTGGTAACTGTTACATTGGGTGATCTTGCAGAGTATTTTTTTGAAATAAAATAAAAGTTCTGGGCATAATTACAAGATTTACTGCAGTATATTTTAACAAATACCAAACTGCTTTGATATTAAAACATTGGCTGTGAATTCACATATTAAATCATTATTCGAATCTGTTATTTGCCCCTGTGAAATTTTTTTGTATAGTTTAACCCGTTACTCATTTATATACAGTTTTAACTAGTCACCTATTAAATATTATAACGAAAATGTCCAAAGAAAAAACAGTGATAATATTTAAAATATAACATTAATGAAAAAAAAAAAGAATAACTCTAATGGATGTTGAAAGAGTGTCACGTTATATTACGCCCACAGAACACAGAATAAAGTAAGAGAGACGCTTGAGGCAGTAAGGGTATTCCCATCGTCTTCATTTCATCCCAACTCCAACTTACAATCCGACTCAAGTTTCTCATCTATATTTTGTATTTTATGATCATATTCCAATTGATGTCACATTCTGTTGAAAACATGCCTTGCTGTTTCGCCGTTGGTTGCAGTATCAGATAATTCGATAATAGCGCTGAACCAGAAATAACATTTCACTTTTAAGTACGCTTTATTTACCTATTGTTTTTTTTTTCTTTCCCTCCGTTGATTTCATATATAATATATACAATACAATATTGATATACATATATATAGAATCTATATAAACTTCCATTCATTACCCGAGGGTATTCCAAGATGATTCAGCAATGCAATGTCCGCTGTTTGCAGGGGTTTCATAGTATTGCATTGGCTCCCACTTATTTACAGAGAATGGGAAGGAACCATTCTGCTGCTGGTTCGGAAATAGGTAAGGTGGGCTTAGACTGCAGAGTCCGGACATCTTCCCTCGACGAGAACATCGGCCATGGGGAAATTGCCTTGCCACTTTATGACCTGGGTAGTGGAGCGATGTCTCTAAACATTGGATTGGCATAGGCCTTCAGCCCATCAAAGAATTTGATGTGCCTCCGGCCTATGTATTCTGGCACTGAGGACAGCTGGAGCTCTTCATAAATGGTTGCGGTTTTCGCTCGTTGGAGTGAGGTTCCCCTGACGATCCGCAGAACAACGGAGTTCTGGAAGCTCTCCAGTCTCTTTAATGTGGTCTCATGCATGTGCCGGAGCAGCGATGCACCGTAGAGCATAGTTGGTCTGATGATGGTCTTGTAGATCTGCATCTTCAGCCGCAGTGAGAGCTGCGGCGACATGAGCAGATAGTAGAGCCTACTTCAGCCGGGCCAACTTGATTCTCTCCCTGACGTGAATGGAAAATGCGAGGTGCCGGTTTAAAGTAATGACACGGTAGAGAATAGAGTTCGAGAGAGACCGGTCTTCTCTTTTGAAACATCACGATGGAATCGGTCTTCGCCGGATTCATCCTGATTGCGATCAGTCTCAGTTGTTCCACTATGGCCGCCGATGCTACCTGTGCCATTGAGAGGGCCTTGCTTACGTTGAGGCTGATTGCGTAGATAACGATGTCGTCCTAGACATAATGAAATGTGACTAACATACAATCATAAAATTGTTTACTCGTTGAGATTGTAATTTGTTCGTATTGAATTATGTTAAAAGTTTCTACTTTCGGCTGAAAATAATGGCTCGAACTGTATCAACAGACCTCATATTCCTCAAAACTAATCTAAAAAAAATCTTAATAAAAAATATTACGTCAAACGATACTAAGCTTTCCCTTTTATATTTCTATTTTTCTCAAGTTTTCCAAATGATCCCAAATACAAATAGATATAATAAAGGAAGTAGAGACTGTAGAAATATAATAAACAATTTATACTTTTAAATAGAAAGCGTGATGTATGTATTCGGTAAAGACATCACTGCTTCTATATTTTATATCGTCGTGGGCACCGTGAAACCTTCTATGTGCCGAACGCATGATTTTACAGAACAAACGAAAAACTGATTTATATATTATATAATATAATTTCATAAACTAATTCCAAAATTGTAGGTAAATAACTGCTTGTTCAGGAAATGTCTCATGGGTGATTTCAAGCGGTTACTGGTTGCGAATGCAATACACACTTGAAATAGGAGGATTATTTTTGATCAATTTAAATCACGTTACTATTTTTTTAACACATGAGGGCTTTTCTCTAGCACATAGGAGATCAAATATTTTTTTTTAATAAAATGAAAATCACATAACTAATTTTTGGAACATAGGAGATTCATCGGCGGCTACGATGATATACCTGTTATATATTAGGTAGTTGCAAGTGGTAAAATAAAATTGGAACTCAGTATAGTAATTTTTTATTACACCTGTAACCTATAAGAAAAAATATAAGTAATTATTTTAAGAGTTTGCACTCTAGCAAATTACGGGGCCTCACTAAAGCCATAAAATATTTGGGAAATCCAAAAATCATTGTATAACAACGGATTAAAATCACAACCTCGTGCATGGGAGGATACCAGATTTAATCACATTAATTATGATTCCAATATTGGACTGATTAGGTAATTTCACAGGTGACAGACCATCGATTAATCAGACTTGGTACCAGATGAGCAGTGCCTCGGGCGACACCGGGCCACCAAGCCCTGAATGATCACTGTTCGGTCCAGCGGTTCCAGGCTACATGAGAGGTATAATGTTCATGGAATAATAACCAGCATAATGTCATGAAGTCAATTAGAGATACAAACCAGCAGAAACAGGACAGCACTACGAGTGTTTATTTGTTTCAATGAATATTTTTCAGAATAGCTTTTCTACAGTTCCTGAAGGTACTAAAAAGCTCTGCATACTTTGTGATAGTAACATAAAAATAGTAATTAGAGATTGATAAATTATAATTTATCAATCACGAATTAGATTGATTCTTTTATATTATCATGCGGATGTTAACTGATAAAAATAGTATGTTCTCTTATTCGAGAGAATTTCGAGCTAGATAACAAAAGGTTTAAACAATGGATAGGACGAACTGCTATGCTACCCAAAACTATTAGTGAGCCAGAATGTGACGCGGACAGTTTTCGCAGACGTGTTAACACTATTATTTTTTTTATGAAACTGTGTTGAGATATTTTTTATGCATGGAGTCTCAGGAAAAAATATTAATAATTGTGAAAGAGCTAGTTTATCTACAATGTTCTTCAGCGCCGCCAATTGAACCTTCTTATATCAATCCGTTGTCGATTTTTTTCCCTATACAAATCCAAATTTTTCAATTATAACTGGACATTTCTCACCATTTTCGAAATCTGAGATGAGTTTCCTATAAGATATCTACGGATTTGTAGGGAAATATCACGTCGTAAGGCGATCATATCAGACAAAACAATGAAATCAAGAAAAACAAATAATTTTCAGAAATACTTTTTGAAATGCATTTTCAAGCAAAAAATTTGGGGAATGTGAGTAGGAGAAGGAGGGATAAAGCGTTGAACTTGTTATATTTTTATAGTAAATTTTCATAATAACCTTTTTATTATAATTAAGCCTTATAAGAATAGAATAGTTACTCGTTTAAAGCTAAACGAGCAAACTAAGCAGTGGTGATTGGAAATACTAGAGTAATTAACTAGTCCGTCAACAGACTTTAGTTACTCTTGAGCCGTTTTAGTTGTAATTTCATATATATATATATATATATATATATATATATATATATATATATATATATATATATATATATATATATATAGTATAATATTACGTTACTTTAAGATTTCCGAATTCCTCCGACAAGAAACACTATTTGGTAAGAACCTGATCTCCTAATCCAAGAAACAGCTTAAAGTTAGTAGAGCAAAAATCAATTGATGACATTAATTTTGATCGAATGTTACCGAAGTTACATTTTATATTTGTTCCTCAGAGAGACGCGGATATGGAAACTTTGAAGTTCAGAGGTCTTGTTTGAGTTTCCTTCTAGTTATTCAAGATAATGTTTGATTAACGGAAAATTAAACTAGAATCAAATAGATAGGATTAAAATTTTCAGTAAACCACATCGAGTCATACGAATTATAAAATTTACTACACAATCTTTCTGAATGAAAACATATTTTTCTGGAATTTTTGGAGGGGTTTAAAATATGCATCTCTTATGAAAACTATATTTATAGCTATAGGATACAGTTATACACGATATTTATTCGGCATGTTCTATTGATTTCTATTCTTAAGTTATAAATTGTATTCATACCAGATATCGTCTTAAAACTTTACTAACAATGTGTAAATGTATTGCTTGTGTTCGCTTTTCCTACTTTCCTTTTATTTGGTTGTATGAAAATATTTGAATAGGTGAAGTGAATATAAAATATTTTTGCTGAAATATCTCCAGTATAATTCAAAAATCTTTTATTTTTCCAGAAATTAATAACTTACACTTTTTAAGCATTAAACAAAAATAAAAAAATAACAATTATAATTTAATTGCTACCTTATCTTGTGAAACCAGCTAACGTTTACACAATCAGTCTGACAATTATTAATTGGCTTATTAAACAGCTCACACCCCAAGAGCAGAATTACATGAAGCAAATTAAGGTTGTGTACTTGACAGCTGATTACCTCCCACCTAGCGACAAGCTGACCTGAAAACACTCTAAAGCAAATCACACGTTCCATAATTTTAAAAAATGGGATATCGAATCAAAATTATGAATAATTATCAATAAATTTGTATTTTTATAAACAATTGATAATTTAATCATAATACAACATCCAGAATAACTAAATCAATATATATATATATATATATATATATAAGTTACGTGACAGCGAGTTAAAACAGATAAAAAAGAGAATAAGGTTAAAGAAACAACACGTTCAGAGACAAAATCAAGACTGCTTTATTCCTCTTAGTAATCCTACTTATATACATTCCGTTCTTGTTTACATAAGAGATTTGGTATTAAATATAATAATACTATGCTTCAGACTATAACTCCCCCCCGCCAGTTTACGGACATTCTTCGTAAACTTCTTACATACACACACAAAAACAAAAAACAAACAAAAAAAAAAAATTCTAAAACAATTCTGGTTTGTCTTGTCATAAATAGAGAAATATATATATACATACAACAACAAAAAAAAAACTACTTACAGCTATCTGTACCTTAAAAGAACAAAAAAGAAACCTCTTGTGGCTTTATAGCCGTTTTAGAACACCGCACTCTCGCGCACTTATGGTCACACAGAAAAATCATAATAATACTACGAAACAAAACACAAAAAAAAATGTTGAACAATTTGTTATATACACAGTTTATATAATGAGACGAGGATACTCCAGCTTACAAAGGTGTTCCTATCGCTGGCAGCTTTAATTGTTCGATGTGAACTGTTCTACGTTTTAGAGGTTTTTTAACACTCTCAATGGTGACAATATTGTGCTCTCTAATTACCACCACCCTGAATGGCCCCTCGTAACGCAGTAACTCTTTACCCCTATTAGTGTCTAGCCTCCTGTACACTATCGTCCCTATTTTCACCTCTCCCATCATATCCCTAAGGTTGAGATTGTCTCGAGCGACCCTCTTGCTCTTTTCCTTCTCTATCTTTTCCTGGACTTTCAGCCACAATTTCTTCCGCTCAATCGTGTTATTGACCACTTCCTCCTCGTCCGCTGTCGTGCCCCGATAGTCCCGCCGATGACCGCGAAGCCCGAAAAGTATCTCGAATGGGGAAAAACCCGTAACTGTGTGGATAGAATGGTTGTATGCCACAATAGCCTTTGCCATCGCCACGTCCGGCTTTAGCCCCTTATCCGTTTGGTACACCCTCAGGTGGTCGCTTAATGTGCTATGTAGCCTTTCAATACTTCCCCTGCTCTTGGGATGACCGGGAGTGTTGAGATGCCACACCACGTCCAACAGCTTCATCTCCGCTCTGATGCTGGCGTTATCGAACTCCCGCCCTCCATCGGACGAGATCCGATCTGGAACTCCGTAGAACTGGAACCACAATTTTAGGGCCTCTAACACTGCCTCTGACGATCGTTCCTGAATCTGGTATGTCATCGCTATTTTGCTGAAGAGGTCAATCATGGTTACCCACTTATAACCCCTCCAGGTAAAAGTATCAATCTGGAGATCGCTCAGCGGAGTATTGGCGGTGGGTGTCTCCTCTTGTCTTCCTCTTGGTGGGTGTCTGTCGTATTTCGTGCTGAGACAGACTTCGCAACCCCTTATGGTTTCGTCAATCGTTTTTTTCATCCCCCACCAAAAGTACCTCCTTCGCAACGCCTGCAATGTTTCGTGCACCCCGCGGTGGTTCGTTTTACCCTGATGATAGGCGAGCGTCACCTCTTTCTGCTGTTCGACATCTCTGAGCGTTTCGACCATAAATTTACATCGAACGAACGTCCTATCCACCCCTATTCGCTCGGATCGCCATATTCGTTTGATCTTTTCCCAAATCGTGTTATTCCCGACATATAGATGATGGGTTTTACCAGGTTTGGATGCATCCTTCAGAGCTCTGCAGATTTGGTCGTCCCTAGCTCCCGGCTGCGACCAAATGATCGTGATGCGACTATTTCCATACCGGGTATATTCGATTTTCATCAACCCTGAGGTCATGGTTTTCCAGATTATTTGTCGATGCTTGTCGTTGACAATTTCTTCTAATTCTTCCATGTCCGTCGGTCTTTCGTCGCTTGGGTTCTCATCTACTGAAAGATCCTGTCTGTCGTCCGTCGTGCCATGCTCACCCTCCCCTTCCGGTGTCCACTCTCGCAGAAACTGCCTCACGTCCCTGGATGATTCCCCTTCCTCTTCCTCTATCACGTTGACCATTAACGCTCGGGACAGCCAATCCGCCACCACATTCTCTTTCCCCGGTTTGTACACGATGTCCATGTTGTACTGACTTAGGAATTCTTTCCACCGAGTAACCCTCGCGGAGGATTCTTTTAACTTCCCAATCCATTGCAGTGGTCTATGATCCGTATGTACTCGGAATCTTCTCCCGAATACGTTGCCCACACAATCCCCAACAGTTCTCTTTCGAGGGCGCTGTACCTGGTTTCTGTCTCCGTAAGGCGCCTACTGGCGTATGCTACGGGACGTTCTCCCCCTTTTCCGTCTTGAGATAATACCACTTCCGGATGTTATCTTCTATCACAGGCGTAACTATTATTTTCCGCCCTTTCTTCAGTAGATTATTGAGGGGAACTAAATATTCTGCCATTTCCGGTACGAACCGTCTGTAGTAGTTCAGCGTCCCCAATAACCTCCTAATACCTTTTACGTCCCGGGGCACCGCTATCTTCCGTATGATCTCAACTTTGTTAGCATCAGGTCTGACTCACTCTTTTGAAATGGTGTGTCCTAAAAAATTGATTTGCTCCTGACCCAATAGTGACTTCTCCTTGGATAATTTTAGTCCGATTTGTCGCATCCTATTAAATACGCTTTGCAAATGTTCTATGTTCTCGCTTTCGGTTTTACTAAAAACTAAGAGATCATCCATATAGATCTGGCACACCGCTTCATCTATACCCCTTAAGAACTCATCCATGAGGCGCTGGAACGTAATGGGGGCGTTTTTTAATCCGAACGGCATCCTAGTGAATTCGTAGTGACCTCTTTCAAACGTGAATGCCGTCTTGGGTTGATCCGTCGGATGCATTTTTATTTGGTGGTACCCCGCCTTTAAATCCAATGTACTAAATATAGTTGCCCCGCTCAGCCTGTCTAAAATGTCTTCGAATCGGGGAATCGGGTATTTCTCATCGATAGTGTTTTCATTTAGTTTTCGATAATCTATCACTACCCTGTATTTTTCCTCGCCCGGTGCACTCTTTTTTCTCACTGCCCACAACGGACTGTTATAGGGGGATGTGCTATCTATAATTATTCCCTGTTTCTTTAGGCTCTCTATCTCTTCCCGGATATGGTGACGTAACGCTTGTGGATATCTCCTTTCCTTGACGTAGGTCACTCTTTCTTGTTTTAGCGGGATTTCATGCACTGTCTTTCCCGTTGCTCCCAGTATGTCGCCCTGCCTGAAGAAGACATCCCCGTATTCTGTTTTCAACGTTTGTCTCCAGTCTTCCGTTCGATTTATCGCGCCTACCCGTGCTTTCTGATCCCTTATGAGGCTTTGACATTTAAACCTTTCTCCCCCTATCCTCACGTTCCATTTTCCCTTGCTATTCTTAATCCTCGCGCCTACCTTTCCTAACAGATCACACCCTATAATGACCTGGTAGTCTCGCGGCATACCCCCTACAATGTGTTCTCTTAAATTAGATCCCCTAGATCCCCATCTATCTAACCCTATCTCTGTTCCCCCCTCTACTTCACATGGGCCACCCAGGGTGATTAATTTACAGCAACATACCTGGATCTGGAGTGTCCTCTCTCCGCCATTCAGCTTTTCTAGCGCTTCCCGGCACATGATGGTGTTGGAGCTCCCGGTGTCAACCAGAC
Source organism: Rhaphigaster nebulosa (assembly GCA_948150685.1). NCBI lineage: Eukaryota > Metazoa > Arthropoda > Insecta > Hemiptera > Pentatomidae > Rhaphigaster > Rhaphigaster nebulosa. Next base: position 140,422,765 of record OX411308.1, on the reverse strand, counting down.
ATCTCACTCCGCCCTCCACTTTGATTATAGGCAGACCGCTGTGCTTTCCTCTCACGTTGTAACTTACCAATCTGCGGTCGCCTCTCTGCCGCCACTCCCCTCAGACATCCTCTCGGTGCTTTCTTCCTCCCGAAACTCGCCTCCAACTGCTCCTCCCGCTCCTCTGTCCGCTTTTCTTGTCCGGATCGTCTACTTCGTATTCTGATTCAGAATTCTCGGATGTTCCAGTTGAATCAGCTGATGATCCGCTGAGTCTCCGTGAAGTACTTCTCCTCCGAACCCTTTGGGCGTTTACCTCCATTGGTTCCGGCTGTGCTGTCTCTCCTCCTGTAGATGTAGGGGCACTGCCGGGCGATGTGCCCTTCGGTTCCGCACTCGAAACATCTGGTGCGTGGGCATTGCGCTACTAGGTGTCCTGTTCTCCCACAACCGTGACACTTCCGCTCTTCTTTCCTACCGCCGTTCCTTGGTCTTGGTGGTCCTGGTCTTCTTTTCCCCAGTGCGGCCCTCTCTCTACCACTATCTCCAAACTCTCTCTTCTTCCAGTTGGTCTGTGCAGTTCTGGGTCGTCTATATACCATTCTGCTCCACCCGGTCTCTTCGACTTCCATCCGGGCTTCCTCATCTCTAGCGCTCATATCTACCATTTCTTGAGCGCATTCAACGAAGGTCCGCTCTCTAGGTGGGCCTTCTTTCTTCCCTGTCTCTTTGGCCAGTTGCACCTTAAGTATCGTCGACAGGAAGGCCATCCTGGCTTCTACTTCTTCCACACTCCATGTCTCCCGCATTTTCTCTGTAATCCTATTGTACCTGGCTAAGAGTGTCCCTGCATATTGCCCGCTCGACTGTCGTGGCTGTTTGATTTCGCGGAACATTTGGAAGATGTCTTCTTCCGGAGTCCACCTGCCTCCTCCGAACGCCTTCTTTAACCTCTCTTTAACTATCGTCCACGGTGTTTCTTCGTCTGCCTGGATCTGATTCAAGATACTTCTTTTTATCCTGCATATTAGGGCTGCCTTCAACGCCTCTGCGTCTTCACGGCCCAACAGGTTTTCCGATGCCTTCGCTTCTATTCTCGTTATTAAGCGATCTCCTCCTTTTAAAAAATGATTAAGCTCACCTGTTTCTCCGGTGAATCTCTCCAGGTCCGATACCGCCTTCCTCAGGTCCTGTGACGTCGCTGTTTTAATTTTCAGCCACTCTAGTGCGTTCGCATGCGCTGCCGCCAAGGTGGTCTCCGGTAGAGGAGGGATCTCCGGCATTGGTGGGATCTCCGGCATTGGTGGAACATTTGCTTGTATATTTAACACTGGTGGCCTCAGTATTTCATTGTTCGCCATATCTCCGCTCTTTCTCAATCACGCAACCGAAATTCAAAAAAAAATAAATCAAAAATCGGGTTTCGGAAAGTTTAAGCTCCGACCGTACTTTGTCCCGGGTTTCGGCACCAGTTACGTGACAGCGAGTTAAAACAGATAAAAAAAAGAATAAGGTTAAAGAAACAACACGTTCAGAGACAAAATCAAGACTGCTTTATTCCTCTTAGTAATCCTACTTATATACATTCCGTTCTTGTTTACATAAGAGATTTGGTATTAAATATAATAATACTATGCTTCAGACTATAACTTATATATATATATATATATATATATATATATATATATATATATATATATATATATATAAAAGTTAAAACCTGTTCGGCACGAAACTAAAAAAAAAGAGAGATAGGGAGAACGCCACAATGTCAAGAACACAACTACCTTTATTTACTTTTCTACTACGGGTGATTCTACTACGGGTCTTCGCTGTAATTTCCCACAACCGTCGCCGCCTATGTGATACAGTATCCCGCAATTGCGTAGTCATCGCCGTTAAGAAGTCCCTGTTGCGCAGGGAGTGTCCGAACACTATCTCGACTGGTATGAACCGTGTAACCGCGTGGATGGTATTATTGTTTGCCAGAATCGCCCTTGGCATTGCCGCCTCCGGTCCTAATTTACTATTGACGTGAAATAGACGTAAATTCCAGCGTGCTATGGAACCACTCTATGGTCCCCCTTGCTTGCGCATTCCCCGGGGAGTTGAAATGCCAGTCGATATGAAGTTCAGCACATTCCGTAGTAGTACGACTATTACGGAATTCCCTTCCGCCGTCTGAGGTCACCTTCTGGAGCACACCGTAACAAGCGATCCACTGGAATGACCCTTCCCAAATGGCGTCGGCAGTCCTTGACTCAAGCGAATACGCCATGACCAGCTAATAAAGGTATCCTAAACCGTAGCCAGTATGACCCCTCCCAGGAAAATACGTCCACTTGAACGTCTAATAGCGGGGAATTTGGTGTCGGGGTTATTTCCGGGTGAATTACCACGGGGTGTCGGTCGTATTTACCCCGAATACACCGTTCATTCTTTAAGTACTGCTTGAACGGAGCGTTTCATATGGTGCAAATAATATCGCCGCTGAAGCGCAGCCAACGTTTCCGGAACTCCCCTGGTGATTCGTTTTACCCTCGTGGTAAGCGCGTACCAGCTCCCGCTGCCGTCCCTCGTCCTTGATCGTCTCAACCAGATGCGAACACAAAATGAAGTTTCTATTCCCCACCCCTATGCGTTCGGTTTCCCACATGTGCCTAATGCGATCCAAAACTGTCTTATTACCAACGTACCAGTGTGATAAGTCATTCCCCTTTTAGTAGTCGATTCCAGAATCGTTGCAATCTCGTTGCATATCGAGGCTAAAGTCTACACCGTGACGATTCTATGCCGCCCATAACGCTCGTGTTCAAGTATAGAGATACCTGCGGTTCGGGTTTTCCATATAATCTGCCGGATATGCCGATTAATTGGTGAATCACTTTCGGGGAGCTGGGGTGGTCTCACCATAGCCGGGGTTTCGTCCGTATCCACCGTGTCCTCATCTACATTTACGCTGTCGCGACTGTCTGGGTCCTGCGACGGCCTCCCGCCGTGTAAGAGATTCGCGTATATCGCTCGGGAAAGCCAACCAGCGACAACGTTTTTGCTAACTTTTTGGTGGACAATGGAGAACGAATAGGCCCGTAACCTTTCCTTCCAACGCCCCACCGGTGCTAACGACTCCTTCAAACCCTCCGTATAGGGGCTTATGGTCGGTACGAAGCGTGAAGTGTCTTCCAAAAATGTACGGCTTGAAGTTTTCGACAGCCCAGACCACTGCGAGTAATTTCCGCTCCAAGGTGCTATACAGTGTTTCCGAGGCGAAGAGTTGTTAGCTAGCGAATGCAATTGGGTGGTCCCCTGAATCATCATGTTGTGATAACACCGCCCCGAGTGCCCTGTCGCTCGCGTCGTTGGTAACAATAAACTCGCGAGAAAAGTCCGGAAAGGCCAGCACCGATTCCCCCATAAGTACAAGTTTACATTTGTTTGAAACACCGTAGGTGCTCATCCGTAAAAACAAACGGCCGCCCTTTCTTTAGCAATTGATTCAAGCTCGCTATCGTGCCTCTACATGATGAACAAACCATCGATAGTAGTTGATCATACCGAGAAAATTCTTGAGTGATTTCTGATTAGCGGGTGGCTGTACTTTAGAAATTGCCTCGTACCCCATCGGCCGACAGTATGTGTCCCAAAAATTTTATTTGATTCTGACAAAACACGGATTTCGACTCCGACAACCTAAGGCCGAATTCCCTAATTCTAGAAAAAACCGCACGAAGATGGTTCCCATGCATCGCGGAGGATGGACTAAAGACAATTAAATCGTCTATGTATATTTGGCCAAAGTTTTCACCCAGGCCACGTAGGCCATTTTCATCCATGAGCCATTGAAATGTAAGAGGTGAAAGGTTTTTAAGCCCGAATGGCATGCGCAAAAATTCGGAATGCTCCCTACCGAATTTAAAGGCCGTCTTCTCAATGTCTTCGAGACGCATGCTCACCTGATGATACCCCGCTTTATAGTCGAGCGTTGAAAACACCCGAGTGCCAGCAAGTTTGTCCAACATGTCCTCCAACCGCGGTAACGGATATCTCTCGTTCGCAGTGCTCTCGTCTCAACTACGAGACGGTATGAAGGATCCGCCCGAGGATTGATTTTACTTTTCTCCACTACCCATAAGGAACCACTACATGGGACTACTCTCGAATAATTCCCTGGCGCAAAAGATCCTGAATTTCCTGTTGGATTATCGCTGTTAATGACTGAGGGTATCTTCGCCGCTTCGTATATGAAATTTTATTTTAAATTAATTTCGTGGCATGTCCGCCCGGTAGCCGATAATGCCCCCCTCCCCTCTCCTCATAAAACATATCCCTAAACTCCTCAAGCAACGGTCCTATTCTGCCGTCCCTTGCCCCCGTCGTTAGGGTAGTCGTGCGAAGACTTGACTGCGCTGTTCGGAACCGGTCCTGGTGCGTCTTACTCTCCAACTGTATTTTCCAGTTCAAGTCTCTCCCTTCTAACCGAAAACCAACCGAATCTAAGACATCACACCCTATTAAAACATCGTACTGGGGTGCTAATTCACTCAGCATATGGACAGCCATTGTTTGATCGTGCCCTGTTAATTCCCGAAAATTCCATTGATATTTCCCCAGCAACGCACAGGGTTCGCTCAAGGTAGTTGCAGAACATCTACATTTCTCAACCACGTCAGTTAGCATCCCCTTTCTAACAAGAGTACTTGTGCTTCCCGTATCAATGAGGACCCTAACCTTCCCCTGACTCCCCTCTACTATGGGCAACCTATCCCACACATTGGGTTTATTGAAAAATAATTAAAGCTATCACACTCAAGGGTAAAGACTATTTGAACTGAAGTATCCATTCACACCATACAAAAAATATATAAAAAAAAAATGATGAACATAAGCAAAGTAATATGTGTACATCTCTTTTTTTTTCTATGTATTATTTTCTATTATAATTGTGTTATATCTTATATATAAATCTTATTAATTATATTATCAAATCAATTTTTTATTTTACTTTTTTTGATCTAGTTATCTATTTTATTTTCATTATCTTATTTATCTAATCTTAATTTTTATTTCGTATTTGGTTTCAAATTTTAAAACCGACTTCGAAAACAGTACTAGTGTACATAATAATACATCATAAATATTTATGTATCATATTAATACTTTAATTAATTAATATTTCAAGATAAATATCAATATTTTAAGATCAAAATATCAATTATTTCTTTATCATTGTATTATTATAAATGTTTATTAATACAAAAAATGTCATACTCTGAAAGTATGGATCATGTGTGTTAAATCAATAAAATTCCCTCTCACAGGATGAATAAAATTAAATGGAAAGATAAATTAAATAACATCAAAAGAAGTACACAACCAAGATAAAGAAAATTAAAGCATCTTAATTAAATTAAATTAAAAATTAAAGTAAAAATAAAATAAATCATCTTGAACACATTCATTCTTGTGTACAATAAGAAATTTATTAACGCGATCATTATGTATTGCCTATGTGTGCATAATTTAATTTTATAGAAACGGAAAAAAATCATATTTTTGGATATAATTGATCGACAATAAAATTATATAGTAATATAATAAATATAATAAATAAAGTTTATCAACTATCCATAATCAAAAACAAGATTACTTATTCTTTACTTGAAAAGTACAGATGTATTTAGAGTGGGCAGTACTGTGCCCAGTCCCGACAGCCTAGTTCCTGCATTCACCGAATTCATTTACTCAATTTCATAATTGAGTGGATCTAATTAGCTACCAAACACACATATTTTCTTCTGATGAAGCACAACCAGTTTTCGCAGGGGAGAAAATTTAGTGTGTCACGTCAGGATATTTCGTACTCACCAAATATGTTTGACCATTGTGCCTAATAAAGCAAATAACTCAGATATCATTCCAAATAAACAAATAATAACAAGTATAAACAAAATACATGCTATAAACAGCCTTATTCACGGGCCATGAACTGATAGCAGAAGGTATATCATTGAAGGCAAACGGTTATAAATGTCATTTTGGTGTTTTATTACATTACTTCAGAATTCATAAGGCATAAAAAGGATAAACTTAAAATGAAAAGATGCCTTTTAGCTTTATCACTGGTTTCGGAACAAAATTAAAATTCATAGCACCATTAAATCAAACTTCCCGCCATTATTTCACGTTGTTATATTAAGTATTATTGCTACTGAACTTTCTTATAACGTTCCCTCGAATGTATAATATAATATAAATGTATAGTATAATATAAATGTATAAGTAAATAATTCTAATTGTAAAGCTTAACATGTAATAATCCTATATAATTTAATAGATTATTTATATGGAACCTATAATCTATTTGGTATCCTATCTTATTTTCTTCCACTTTGGTATTATGGAATATAGTGGCCTCTCGATCGTGCTCGAGGACAGATTGAAGCGAATCATGAACTGTTTTTTAAGATTTGTCTTCGGTACCTCGAGGCGAGTGAAAGCGTGGCTGGCCAGGACGAGGAGACCTCGGCTCAAGATAGGAAGGGTTCCCTGAGACTGGATAACAGCGAAACTGGAAGAAGTCCTGTTAAGCATTGATGGCAAGGGGACAAGAAATCCTGCAGAAGATAACGAGAAGCGAGAGTGGATAAGGTTCTGCTTCTCCAACCCGAAGAGGAACGACCTGAAGATGGATGAAGTGGGTCCAACCGATTGTGAGAAACAGCATACTGGCTGGCACTTAACGAGATCTCGTGGAGATGATGCAGTCTGAATATCAGGGACTATCTTGACCCCCCTCTAAGCCTCAAGTGTCAAAGGTACGGCCACATCAAAGTCTAGTGTAAAAGCGCACTGGCGTGCATGTAAGGGCAAATCGCCAAGGACTGCCCGACGAAGAGTTCCTCTGAATGTAAGAATTGTGCAGCGGAACCGCAAAAATTCCTGAGCCAATCATTACCAAACTTTTAGAACGTCATCTTCATGATCTCTGGAAAGTTCAGCAATAATGAAATCTAATTAATGACTTTCATTAAAATTTTATTATAAAATTGATTAATAAAAAAATTAGTAAGAGAAAAAGCATCCAAATTGCGTAGAAGTCGGGGCCATGACAACCTCATTCCCGCGAAAGCAAGTTAACATCAAAAACTTTTTTTTGAATTGCAGGTGGTTAATAGCCTTAAAAAATACGGATTATTATAATCTGTATTGTAATTGTATTTAATTATGTTTTTGCATCTTATAAGTTAAGTGAATAAAACACATTTAATAAGAACATTCCTCAAAGAACTTAGTAGATGCTCAGGATTGATTTGAATAAAGAGACGTTACACAAAGGAATACTTGCTGAATCTATGAAGCAGGTGCTCCAAATATGGATTTATTATTGTTTCGGAGTACCTGCTTACATTTCTAAGTGAATATAACAGAGATCGTACTCAACTATGTGAGTAGGTACTCAGTAAAATGATGAATGTACGAAAGAGAAAATCTTATATAAGTGAAATTTCGTTCACTATTACCTTAGAGACTTTATAATTAAATATTCTTGTTGTAACTTTGTTCAATCTTATTTCTTGCAGATATGTTCAAGGATGGTAATAAAGTTGTCTGAAATAAGGTTCACGTGTTCACTCATTTTTTTTTTTTATCCTCCGATCTTGTTAACAGAATAACTTATTCACCCAATACTTTCACCTTATTAAGAAGTTATTATTATTAACGCGCTTCGGCGAATATGAGGTTGTCATGGCCACGACAGATATGCAAGTTGGACACTTTTTCTCTTAGCAATTTATTTATTACTCAGTTTTATAATAATATTTTAAATTAAATTATTACAAACAGACACACACACACACACACACACACACACACACATGCATATATTGTGAAGATAACGAAGAAGGTAGAAGTTAATAATGGTTACTGGATTATTATGAGACTTCTTAAAATATTATTTATGAAATCACATATTAAATTTTTTAATGTCTCTGTCAGTCTCCTGGAATAATAAAAATGAAAAAATACTGCTTTTCTTTTAAAGAAAATAAATCTCTTTAAAAATTTTCATTTTTTTTTTTAATGGAGACGAGCTGACAGGTAGAATTTATGAGAACAATTAATACAAGAATTAATTGTTTAAGATTAATTATTATAATAATTTATGCGAAGCAGCGATTAACCTGCTGAAGCTGCACAAAAGAGATATCTTGAAAGATCTTACCAAACCCTTAATGACCTCAAGCCCTCAAAGTCTGAGAGAAGTGGTGAAACTAAAAATGACCGAGAGCTAATATTATATCCGAAACTTGGCTCGGTCAAACTTTTATGCGGATACAATGAACTGAATAAATGACAGCTGTTTAGTTTTCTGACATGGAAATCCTCTACTTAATTGCTCACCACTTCTCAGTTTCGGCTGGAAACTGGTAAGGTCCTGGAGAAAAATGGGATCGATCCTGGAGCTCAACAAGACGGATTGTATTAATGTTTCAAGATCAGAAACAAAAGTTTTCACTCTCCAATCTCTCACCAACTCCTGAACGAAATCCGTCACTTTTCCAGACCTGCCCATCGAGGGAAGGAGACGCCTGATGGATGGTAAACTCTGGCTGACGGTACCCGATTCTTAGGGAAAATAAATGTCTGATCAAAGAAAGTGAAACATCTAAGCTTTCACCAGGATATAGAGGATGGATTTATGTGTTTCCAATTAAAAGATATTAAAACATAAATATAGTGCATTTAAAAACAATTCAATATCAAACTTTGCTATAAGCTACATTAGAACCCGCTTATAATAATATTATAAATATTTATGGCAGTGAAAAATACTTCAAGATGAATATTTCATGATTACATAATTGAGAGATAGCGGAAAAGATAAAGAAGGAAACAATCCATTGTATCACCATAAATATCAAGCAACTATTAAAATTGTTTGCTTAGCGCCTGTTGATATGTTGATGAGTTTAAAATTTAAATCGTTTTCAGTTACCTCCTCACAATTATATTGTATTATAAGAGTTAACGCTATTTGAGCCAGAATAAATTTCTGTAACAGTTTTTAAATTCTTTATTAATATCTTCTTTGAAAATCAAATATGAAATTTTGAACATAGAAACAAAATTAGAAAAGATATATTTGATGTTACAGAGAAAAATAATCAGTGTCATCAGTGATATTTTGGCACGGACAGTGGTAGCTCTGGGAGGGAAAAGTCCCGTCAGAGATAATAATGGCAATTAATTGGTAATAAAAATATCAATTCTCCTCTCGACCTATAATACACTATACTGTCTCGTCGGAAACAATAAAACAATGATAATCACAGAGGTAGATAAGAAAATGCGATTCCTTGACTGTGCCCAAGAGTCAAAACTGAAAAAAGCTCTCACTCATGGATGTACCAAGGCGTCACGAACGAGGCCAATATTAATATGTAATTTTCAAAAAAGTAATTGTTTTTCAGAAAAAAAAAATACAAAATAAGAAGAGGATAGTATTTTTTTTTTACAAAGAAAAAGTTCATGAAGTTAGTAGAAATAACAAAAATACGGAAATGAATGAGCTCAAACTTGCCCCCCATTGGTAGGCTTTTTAGTGTTGACTAAGAGTGAGGTGATGATGAAATAAACTTAATGTAGTGTGTTCTATGGAGTTATATCCAGACAACATGGCTATCAACACAAATATTATGAACTATTCTACTATAACTATTCTATCTATGAATTATTCCGTCCTAAGCACTGGATAGCTCATAACCCATAGGCCACCTTTTGAAATTTTTTTGTTATATTTGGTGAAAATAGTGAAACTTCGGCAATGCTTAATGTAAAAGTAAAAGAGAGTAAGATATGAAACTTAAAATCAAATAAATAATATAAAATATAAGACACAATAATAATAAAAATGAAACAAGAATCATAAAATATAAATAGCTACAGATAGCAAATGCACATACTAAATAACAATTTATATATATATATATATATATATATATATTGCTATAAAAACAGAAATATACATAGTTAAAAAGCAAAACATAACTATGGAATATGCCTAACTTATTATGAATGTAATGAAACCTGAGATATGGGTAAAAGAAAAATCATTGATTGATATTTGGTAAATAAATAGGCTACTATGTTTCATTGAAATTAGTAAAAAATTGATTAAGGATATTTTTCGCTTAAGCGCCGATAGTAAAGTTAAAAAAGGATTAACAAAAAAAAAAGGCCTCAATTTACATTAGAATATTTGGTGTCATGGGTCCAAAAAACTTGTACTTCTTGTACCCTGTTTCTAAGAAACACTCCTTATACTTAAATTTGTAATAATGCTATAGTTGTAGCGATTAATTCTAAGCCATGATTTTTTTTCCCCAAGGCAGACCCTCTTATGACTACGACGGTTAATTGACATCCTGGAAGACCACAACGCGATTCGCGATCAAGGTCTGTTCGAGTTGCTAACAACTGTAGGCTGACGACGGATCTCATACACCCACTACCGAGGCCGGGATTCGAACTCACAACCTTTGGGTTTCCACTTTTGCAAGTGCGTTAACTACTTCGGCCACCACGACTCCATAATCATATTTATGAGATATAAGATTACAAAACTCAAATTATTAAAGAACAGAAGAATATATACGTTCCTTGGGCACTTTTAGTAATGTGATTGGGTGTAAGGTTAATTTCCGGAAGTTTAGTCAATACAAGGTAATGATGCAATTATATAATGAAGTACTACATTAATTTTTTTTTAAATTGTTTTATATTCTATATTTCATTTTTTTGTTTTCAAAATAACAAAAATGTTAAAATGTATTCGTAACTATTATTAATTTTGAACAGACAATGGTAGATTTATTATTTTTCATCAACTTAAATAATTATAATACTGTCTATTATCATTTTAATTATTACAATGCTAAACTAGTTACCACCTAAGAGTGTGAAGTTAAAATTGTCTGATTATTCTTTGAGCTTTCTTTGCCTTGGTTGCCGATTGCTACTAATTAAAAGCTAAAGCGCTATCACCAAGGCACAGAAACTCGCAATTACATTGACTATAATAGACAGAAAGGACCTGGGACTGACAATGACAAAGGCAGTTGCTGGAGGACAAGAAGACCTGGATGGCAGTTCTGTCAGGCGGTCTCAGGGGACACTAACCGCTCCCAGTCTATTACCTCAGCCACCTCCCAGAGCCACTCGCCGATTAAACTTCCAGTATTTCTGGCTATCCGATACAGGAAGACAATCGGAAGCGATTTATCATCACAAACTAGATATAAAAGCAATCCTAATGAAATACTTTTTTTTTGTTTTGGCGATCATTAATTGCACAATCGTGCAGTATATTACAAGTAATTAGAAGTAGATTGAATTAGTAATCTTTGATCTGAGAAACATAGCCTCCTAAGAATAATGAAAATGTACAAATGAAGTAACACGTGTCTGGCTGTATTACAGACACTTCATAAAATATATACAGCAAAACATAACAATGGTAAATATATATGATAAAGGATTTCTCACAGGAAACAGTTCGAAGATCAGACATAAGCAGTGTATGTTAAGATCTAATATTTATGATGTGGATGGAAGAACGATAGGTGAGAAGATCAGGAATATAGGAAGGTTTTTTGGTTCTTAAGGATTGGAATAAGTAGGCACCAAGGAAGTATTGTTAAAGGAAATTAGCTTAAAGCCACATCTCTTCGCAACACCTGCGAGTGTCCGGAAAAGGATCTCATGAAACAATTCATTAATCTCTTTAATCTCATACACATGTTCATATTCATATGTTTCTTCTCATAAACTAAGTAAATATTCGTTTAATGGGGGGAAAGATAACGGAAGATACCATATATGCCGGGAGCTGAGGCCATAAAACGTGTATGATTTCAAGACTTTATTTTATCGTTTTTGCCGAAAGCACTATCACCATAGACTGGAAGTATGAACATCTGCCACCCCAGATCGGTTGCAATCAAATTTTGTAAGCCAACGGATTCGTCGCTTTTTTTTTATATTTTCCTAAGTAACTAACTCGTTTCCAATGCAATAAAGTTTTGACATCCAATTTTAAGGAACGTTAAATTTACTGAAAATGTTTATCGGTATTATGTTTTAAAATTTGAAACATCTACTGAGTTATGGAGTGTACAAATCTGCAAAATGTCAAAAACGCTAAAAGTTAGATATTTAGTAATTTCACCTTAATAATTATTTATTGTGTAATTTATTGCAAAAGGTATAACATACAATCTTGCAGAGGATTAAATTTCCTACAAGATTCTTACAAAATATTTGTAATTACTCTCAACAAACGCTAAGAAATATTGAAATAACAATTTCAGAGGAAGTTCACTTTTTCAGATTTTTCTCAGTAACTCGCTTCTAATGCATTTTTGGTAATATTTTAATATTAATAATTTTTAAGGAAGCTAAATTTCCTACAAGTTTACTTACAATATGCAAATTACATAATAATCAAACTTACTTATAGACGATTACATTTCCTATAATAATCATACAGAATATTTGTTATTACTCTTAATTTTGCAGATGTTTATCCAGCATCTCATTAGCTATCGTAAATTTTAAAATATATTTTAAGTAAAACTTACAGGAAAATTAACGCTGTTTAAAATTGGCAATATCAAATTTTCACATAAAACGCACTGGAAGCGAGTTACTGAGGAAATTCTGAAAAAACTCCACTTCCTCTAAAATTGTCGTTTAAATATTGTTTGGCGTCTGTTGAGATCTTTTTTAAATATTATTTATCGAGATTACAATCAAGCTCGTAATGAGCTTATCAGAAATTTAGTTTTAACATACTTACAAAAAAAAACAACTAAAAGCAAAGCAAATATACATATTTGTATATAAATACCTTAGATAAGTAAGCCGGCTTGAAAATAGAATCTGAGAGCATTGGAAAATTTTCAAGTCCTAAGTTCTTCTGAAATAGCGAGCCAAAACTACAGGGTGTGATGTAGGTGGATGTGTCTGTTCGAGGATCAATTAACAAATGGTGTACTGGTGTTGTCCTATTGGGAACACCAACTAACAGATGACTAATGTAAGGCGAGTGTAAGCCTTAGAAAATATTATATTGGTTAATGGTACAGAGTTACATGACTTAAAGTAGAGATCTGAGGATTGGGTCAAATGGACCAACAATTGTTAGACGTTAGATATACTATACTAGAAACAAAGTTACATTACCACTAGACAAACACTGTGTCTTTTTTGATCTGAGGAAGTTTTATACTTACAATAGAGGTGAGGATGTTTAGGGATATAAAATTTGTTGACAAGGAAGGACTAAGGAAATAAAACAATAACATGGGTTGTAAACCCTATTTCATAACTGTAATTTCATAACTTCCTGGGTCAAAGCCCATGTGATAATTGTGGTATTTCTCATGCTGTTCCGTCTCATAATACCTGCCCGCAAGATAAGTATTTCTTCCTTTACAGAGGGAGAGTTGTCGACTCCTCGTGAATATAGAACACATTGTGCATGTATTAACCTATGAAGTCTCAACAGGAATAATGTTGATTGGAATAACAAAGCAGAAATCGAGAAAACAGACCCTTGCTAAACGAGGCGAACAAACCTGTCTAAAACATAGAAACAACCTTCTATTTCCATTTCCATTCAGAAGAAGAAAAAAAAAATCTACCTCTGACTAGAGCAAAGGTCAGGATGAAGCCTACCGTGAATGATTTTAATGAAATTCCTTTGACTGCTGACTTCCGCACCGATCGGAAATTTTATCGTTTAAAACTTACAATTCTAAAGAGGTTCAAGTTAAATAAGGAAGACTTAATAACTGAGATTAAGAGCGGAGGACGTTTTACGCCAGAAAAATCATAACTGCTTTCAGTGAATTACTTTTTATCAAACGCTTGAATTTTATTTTTAATTTGATAGTATTTAATTTGAAAAGATGCAGTAAATTAATCAGTAAATTAAACTATGCTAGTGGAGGAACAGATGATTGATATTTGCGTCTATGTAGTTTAATTGCATATTTAACATTAGAATAATTAATAGGGAAAAGATATTTAAATTATCTGTAAAACATTACCAATATTTCAATTTTTTTAAATTTTATTGAATGATTAAATAGATTTGTTTACCAGGTCGTTTTTATATATATTTGAAGAGTATTATTGAAGTAAAATATTCTTATACGAATGTAAATGCTGTCTTCTCTTACATATCTAGTTTCAAAAGACCCCTGATGATAAAACAGTGGGAAAGAAGAGAACTTTGAAGAGTCCCCTTGTTTGTCCCACATCTGGATATAACTGATTCAACATTTACTTGGCAACTGCTATTGGGCAAATACTCATAACAGAATGAAAAAGTTCCAAGGACATTCCTGATCACGCAATGATTTGAAGATCAACATCAGGCATATCCCAAAACATTACTTGTTATCCAAACAGTCCATTAATATACTTGATTTTTTTTTTTAACATATTTTTCTATTCCTTCAGTTTCAACATTCATGCCACCTGTTAACAAGGTTTATGTTCTATGTGGTTAGGCGAAATACTTTAGCTGATAAGAGCGATATATAAAAAGTGCTTAAACATACGAGTATATCACTGGTTATATTCGTTTATATAATTAAGCGAACATAAGAGCGATATATTTAATTTGAGGAATAAAATCATAGTAAGGTTAAAAAAAAACACTTTTAATTATTACTCTTCAAAAACTGTAGGTCTTAATATTTCCAATATGTTAATACGAAATAAATTTTCTTACCCAAAAATATGGCTTACCTGTTCTTCCAACTACACCTAAACTTTTGACATTATATATATTTGTTTTTTAAGATAATTTTATTTTTTATTTTCAAAAAGTCTTATTATCACTACCTAGGTGTTATTAACAGTAAAAAAAAATATCATAAACATCTTGGTATTCCTGTTTTACTAAAAATGGTCACGTGAATTTTAATAAAATTCAATCTAGAAGATTTACAGAAAATAAAAGAATAAAAAAGAGGGGGGGGGGGATAAATATTCATCATGCATATGTAAATATGATGTATATAATTTTTATGAAAATATTACTAGCAGTGAAAAAAACATGGAAAAAATAGTAAAAATTTAATTGGAAGGATATAATTGGAAGATTTAAAACACTAAATCTTTATTTTCTGAGATACGTGTAAAAGACTAACCAGTCTACGCTTAGTGTGATGCACTGTCTCAAGTTAAATGGTTCATGGAATCTTGATATGAGATTTGCTGTATTTGTTCTGAATATATGTGATCTCGTTTTTTTTATTTTGTCCTTGCGATGCCGGAGTTGGTGAAACATTAGGAATATTCCTATTTGATCATTAGAACCAATTTATATCTCTTTTAGAGTTCTTCTATTATTATATTATTTAGAGTTATTCTATTATTCTATTATATTAATTGAATATATATGTTTAGAATTTAAATAAAATAAAAAAATCGAAAGTTGATCTAAATTTCAAAGAAAATAAAACCGCCAAAGTTGTTTTAAATTTGTTTTGATTTGCTTAAATTATCGAATTGTACTTAGACGAAAGAATATTTTGTTGTATGTGTTTTTTTTCATAAACCTTTACTGACTAGTAATGTATTGTGGAAAACGTAGTTAAGGAGTACAAATCTGGTTACGAATAGAGGACGGCGGCATACAACACAATTCACTCACACTGAAACAAGTTCACTCACACTGCACACCCCAGGGTCACCTTTCGTAGGAAGCCACCCAGGAATGGAGAGCTAGTCAGGGCGCTCTGAGGAGGCACCCATTCCACCTGACTCGGGAGTAGTGGGCTGATAACTATATTCAACTGCATTGAAATCAATTATATTACGAATGTTCAACAAATATTACTTTTCTATTTAGTATTTCTTCACTATGAAGTTTTCCTCAACAAAATTCCTCCTTAAGCCTCTCCCTCCACTTCTTCGTGTCCATCGCCTCCTCTTCCGTCAATCCATGTCCTGCCATGCTTTCATCTACTTTATTTATCCATTGTATTCAGGACCTTCCTCTCTTTAATTTACCTTCTGCCTCTTATTCCATCATCAATTTTATTCCACTTGAATCCATCCGTTTTAATTTACCATACCATCTTAATCTTCTTTTTTCGTTCACTTCTAAGATTTTTCTTTTTACTTCTAGTCTTTCTCTGATTTAGCTGTTCTTGACAAACTCCATCCTTGATACTCTGGCAGAACTCCTCCAGAAAACTATATCCACTTTCAAAAGTCGTTTTTCCTGTACTCTATCGAGCGTTCAAGTCTCCGAGCCATACAGCATTCTACTTTCTACAAGTGCATTATATATTAACTTCTTCGTCTTGCTAAGTATATTGCCGATAATATTTTTACCACTGCTGATTGTTTTATTCACCTTAATGTTTGTGGTCCCGCTGCTTTCTATTATTGAGCTATGGTACCTAAAATTTTCCACTCGGTTGAAATTTACAACTGGGTCGCTCACTTAGTCCATCTCTGTGCACATGTACTTTGTTTTTTATAATTGACGCTTAAGCCCCATTCTTTGTATTGGCCCAATACTTTCCTAAACAGGTAGCTTGCGTCATGTTCTTCTTATGTGATGATCATCTGATAATAAGCAAATGGCCTATGATATAAGTACGTGCCATTGAACGGAATGCCCATCAGACCATATTTATTTGTCCAATTTTTTAAGCAGCCATCAATAAATATTTTTCTTAAAGTGACATGCAACATCCCTGAAGAAGGCCTTTACTAATCTGAAAATCTTAAGATAGTGGGCTTCCTATTTTGAAATGTGTATTTATTATATCTATATATTTCTTTTATTATGCGTATAAAATCATTGCTTATGCCAGCTATTCACAGAGATTTCCATGGTAGTTTCCAAGGTACGCTGTCGTAGGCCAATTCTAGGTACCTAAATGCCATGTCTAATCTCCTTGTTTTCACTACTTGCTTTTCCAATAATTTTCTGAGCGTAAAAATGTTGTCGATGCTTGATTTTTCGGCCGTAAACCGAAGATCTTCAGCTTGTACCAATTCTGCCCCTAATTCATTTTTTATTATTCTGCCCAGCAGCATAATAATTGAGTTTGTCACACAAATGCCTCTGTAATTACCGCAAACTTTCTGTTTACTTTTTTAAATACAGGAGTTAGATATCCCAATTTCATATCTTGTGGAATATCGTCCCTCTAAATAGGCGATTGATGCGGTCGATGAGCAGCTTTGCTACTTCACTACCATACTAAAGCAGCCCAGCACTTATTTCTCCTTGGCCAGCAGCTTTTCCATTCCTTGGTTTTTTTTTCTTCCGTCTCCAATTTCTCTTGGGTGATACATAATGATGTACCATTATAGGGATCCGTTTCGTCTTCTATAAATTCCGGCCTACTCTCATTCAATAGCTGGCAAAAATAAAAGATTAACCGGGCCGAAAACAGGAAATGACGAATAGGTTGGTCAGGGGTAGTACCTAACATAGCCCTGTTTGCGCTGGCAAGGCAACCGATGCAAGTAAAATACTTCGAGTCAGAAACTGGAAGGCAGCAGAAATTAACAGAGAAAACTGGCGATCTATGCTGGAACAGATCCAGTCTCAAATTATTGGGATGTAGTGCCGTCTAATAATGTCTAATAATAATGAAATTCCCCGTTTGCCCCACTAAAGGATCAGGAGAGAGCATTTTTCATACAGCCACGGGTTGGGCTTATGAGAAATAAGGGAGAAGTTATCCTAACCAGACTGAGGAATGGTCAGTCTACTGCATTAAAACCCGTGGTTATCTGATGAGATGTCAGGAAACCACCCTTCCGTGATACATATAAAACAACACTAACAAGCATTACTACCATTCCAATAGCCTATTATATTTTGAAGCTATTAATTGGGTTTTGAAATCTGAAAGCAGTAGTGAATGCATCCACGGTATGGACATTTTCCGTATTATAAAAGGAACTAGCCCTTAAATAGTATAAATCATAGAAATGTTGGCAAATATGAACATATGAATATGTAAAAAAGATTCCTAAAAAGAACTCTAGAATTCCAGAGTATTTAGTTTTGAAGATATATCAAAATTGACTTTTTCTGAGTATCACGAGTTTACTTATTTGAACTTTTTTTCAAAATGAGATAGTTCAGATATCTTTTATTTATTTATTTTATTTATACCCCTCGTATCATTCACCTCATCATCTTGAGAGGTTGCCTCTAACAAATAATAGTCATATCAATCACCATCATTAAGTGAAAATTTGAAATGTTTCCGAAAACTAGATTGACCAATTAGTATTAATAAATAAGTTGTTTATTTTGGATAATTTTGAAATTTTATATGAATTTTGATCAAAAACACCAAATACAGTAGCAGTTGAATATATCTAATTACAATCATGTATAATTATAACTAATTCTTATTAATTGTATAAATAAATACAGCACATAATGAGTTGATCAACAAACCTTACATGCCTTGTATTTGTCCATAATTTTGAACTACCACTGAGAATTGAAACACAAATAAAGTGGATAGAGTTGAGAACAATAGCCGGGGGATGTGCTAGGCTGAGGCCGGCGAGTTATTACAACTAATTTACATCGTTGATGAACTTATCGCCAAATATTCTAGGGGAAGTATGGAAGGGAGAGAGGAGATGAACTGAGAGTTGCTTCTTCTCGCAATTCAATATAGATATTGTAAACATCTAGATCTGAAATAACAAGTTGAAAGAATCGGAAATGAAACAAAAAGAAGTGTGACAGTAAATAATTAGAATCAATCATTAAAACAATCGACCGTCTCCTACGTTCAGCAACCCTGACTGTGGATTGCGTGGATCGTGATTACACAGAAAGACTGATCTATTAGATGATGATTCACAATATTTGTGAAAAAAGAAACAAATCTAAAACGAGCTCTCTGAAGGATCATTTATATATACATGTGCATATATATATATATATATATATATATATATATATATATATATATATATATATATATATATATATATATATATATATATATATATATATATATATATATATATATATATATATATATATATATATATATATATATATATATATATATATATATATATATATATATATATATATATATATATATATATATATAGATATATATATATATTTATATATATTTATATATATATATATATATTATATATATATATATATATATATATATATATTATATATATATATATATATATATATATATATATATATATATATATTTATATATATATATATATATATTTATATATATAAATATATATATATATATATATGGGGTGGCCGAGTGGGTTAAAGCACCTGCAAACATGCAAAAATGCACCAGCCTACAAACCCAAATGTTATGGGTTCGAATCCCGGTCCCGGAATTCCACAGGCAATAAAAAAATAATTAAAAATAAAAAAGACATTAATTAATTAATTAATTAATTATGGAGGAAAATAACGCTACCCGATTACTCAGGCCAATACGGCGCGGGTTCGATTCCCGCATAGGGACCCCCTTACCCTGTCCTTATGTCCTTACCCTGAGAGTCACAGGGAGGTGAGCGACCCCTGTGTCTGACATAGCTCCTGGCCCTCCAGGTTGGGGGTTGGGCATAGGGCTAATAACCCTATCCCGCCAAAAAACAAATATTACGAAACCTAAAACTAGCCTCGGAAAATCTGACTGTCTTAACATGGTAACGACCCCGGCTTTGTATAACGGACTCCATCTTGGATCATGGAATGTTCGGAGCTTATACAGACCAGGGGCCGCCCAAACGGTAGTGAATGAAGTAAAAAGGTACAACATACCGTTAACAGCCATACAAGAGGTGAGATGGCCAGAAGGTGGTGAAACCACTATTGATGGCCACACACTGTTCTACACCGGGAGAAATGCCAAAAACGGAACAGCTGGCACTGGATTTATAGTTAGTCCAGCTGCAAGGAAATCAGTTATAAACTTCACCCCGATTAACGAGAGGATAAGTGTATTACGAATTAGAGGTCGCTGGTTTAATACCACGATTATTAATGTATATGCACCAACTGAAGACAAAGATGATGAGGTGAAGGATGATTTCTACGATCAGCTAGAAAAAGTAGTGGACCAGCTCAAAAATATGACATCAAATTAGTCATAGGTGACTTCAATGCCAAAATAGGCAGAGAACCCCAATTCAGGCCCATTATCGGAGGCCAAAGCCTTCACGAAACGAGCAATGACAATGGAGTGAGATGTATTAGTCTTGCAGCAGCTAAGGGTCTAGTGGTCAGTAGCACGATGTTCCCGCACAGAGACATCCACAAGTACACCTGGGTAAGCCCTAAAGGTGCTAAAAACCAAATTGACCACGTGCTGATAGATAAGAGACATCAGAGCTCCATCCAAGACATAAGAAGCTACCGTGGAGCAGACTGTGATTCGGACCACACTCTGATTATGATCAAATTCTGTCAGAGGCTGAAGCGAATCAACAAAGTAGGGGACCATGTGGAAAGAAACAGGTACGAAGTCCATAATCTGAAAAATCCTGAATTAAAAGCTAAATTCCAAGTTGAACTGAAGAATAAATTCGAACCCTTGGACTCAGAGGACCTCACGGTTGATCAACACTGGGAGGCATTAGAGACTGGGTTAAAATAAACAGCTAAGGAAGTAATAGGTATTCAGGAGAAACGAAAAGCCAAGAAGTGGTTCACAGAAGCATGTGAAAAGACAGTGGAGGAAAGAAGAAAAATTAAAGTTCTCTCCGTAGCCAAAGCTGATCATGACACGCTGGAAAAATACGCCGCCGCCAGGACAAAGACAAACAGAATAATAAGAAAAGCAAAAAGAGAATTCCTCAAAGAAAGACTGCAAACTATTGAGGACAACTGGCAGGCTGGAAATATATGTGAATTCTACGCAGACATCAGGAAAGAAAGGGTAGGATATAAAGCGAGAAACACGCAAATGCGAGGAAAAGATGGCAAACTGACGGCATCAAAAGAAAAGGTATTAAGCATCTGGAAAGAACATTTCCAGCAGCTTCTCAACCAAGGGAACCCCACAAACGAAGAAGACATGGACCACGCTGAAGACCTCGACCCGCAAGAGGTTGAAAAACCAGACATTCTGGATGTGGAAGTAGCTATCGACAGGCTTAAAAGAAGAAAGGCCCCAGGGTTGGACATCATACCATCAGAGCTGTTTAAAGATGGAGCGAAACTGTAAGAACCAAGCTATTAGAACTAGTCCAGAAAATATGGGAGGAGGAAAGGAGGATACCGGAGGCTTGGAACACAGGTGTAATATGCCCTATCCTAAAGAAGGGGTCCATGTATGAATGTGGTAACTACAGAGGCATAGCACTCCTTCCGGTCGCCTATAAGATAATGACTAATATCCTGCTGAACCGGATATATCCCCACTATGAAAATATAATAGGCGACCACCAAGCAGGATTCAGAAGAGGAAGGAGCACGCTAGACCAGATCTTTATCCTAAAACAGGTACTCGAAAAACGTTGGGAAGTAGAGCAGGATGTGCACGCCTTATTTGTCGATTTCAAAGCAGCCTATGATTCCGTGGACAGAAACTGCCTATGGAAAATCATGACTGAGCTGGGTATTCCCGGGAAATTGGTGAGATTGACGAAGACGTGTACAAACGACCCCAAATGCAAAGTACTGATACAAGGAGATGTGTCTGAAGCCTTTGAAGTTAGAACAGGTCTGAGGCAGGAGATGGACTCTCGCCGATGCTGTTTAACTTAGCCCTTGAGAAGGTGATTAGAACAACTTCATTGGAAAATGGAGGGGTGCACGTTGGAATGAAACACAAAATCCTAGCGTATGCGGACGACATAGCTGTCCTTGGAATCAATGAAGAGGACATTGAGAGACTTGCTAAGACTCTGTTACGAGAAGCAGAGCAAATCGGCTTGAAAATATTGAGAGAGAGAGAGAGAGAGAGAGAGAGAGAGAGAGAGAGAGAGAGAGAGAGAGAGAGAGAATTTATTTATCTTTTACAATTTATACAATCTAAAAATATGATGCTCTGAGACTACAGTGTCTCGTTGAGCAATGCAAATTAGTATTCCAACAGCCGAATAAAAAAAAAAATATAAATAAATAAAAAATAAAATAAACGTTAAAACTAAATTTCAAATTTCATTTTGTGATTCAAACCCAGAATTACAAGATATTATACTATTTATCATAATATAATATTTAACAAAATTATATACTCCTTATATTTATTTATAATAAACAATAAATTTACAATCTGAAGTTTCTTTACCATACTATTTACAGTTTACCACTTTACCAAGATATTAATTAATAAACAAATAATACAAACATATCAACTGATATAAAAACAAAAAATGAAACAAACAAGATAAAATAAACAAAATGAAAAATTCCAACGCTATTTAAGGAAATTAACTTTAGAACATTAAATGGATAATGCAGCTGCAGAACCCAGTCAGTGATACTGAAATAAATTGTAGCCCACCTGACTCCGCAGGCACACCGTTGAAATGAAGAAAAATAAATGAAAACTCCCATTCTAGTTTGCTCACAATAAATGCCATCGGACTTGATCATCTGTCTTAGTAAGATCAATGATGAAGATTTAAAAGCAGGCTTTTTATTTAGGATCTAAAAGATTATTATAGTACGTTTTTTTGAAGACCGAATGTGATTGAGAAGATTTAATTTTCTGTGGAATTTTATCCCATAATTTAATACCGCTTATTAAAAATGAGTTACCATACCGAGTCGTTCTATAAATTGGTTAGTTAAATTGGCTGCGAATTTCACGGATAGGAAGATTTGGGAGAGGAATTTGTTTTCCAAATAGGTCATACAGATAGTTGGGGGTTTCGCTGTTAAAAAGTTGATAAAGGAAACTGCCTAGTATATATTTTCTTCTCTCAGAAAGTTTCAGCCAGCCAAGTATTTTAAAGAAAGGAGTTATATGCTCATAAATACGAATATCGAAAATGAAACGCACACATGCATTAAACGCTCCCTGAAGTACTAACAAATCTTTATTTAGCATGTCTGTAAACAATATACTGCAATAATCTAAGTGTGGTAATATCAGTGCGGAAACAAGATGTTTTCGTACAGATACTGGCAAGCAATCTCTGTTCCTACGTAAACAACCTAAAGTTTTGAAAATTTTCCTCGATATATTTACTGTGTGATCCTGCCAATCAAGTGAACTGGAGAAAGTAACACCCAAAAGCTGTAAGGATTGGAGTATTCAATGCATGTATTATTTAGAAATATTTTTTGGGGATTTCTTCCAAACAATGATTTTAAATAGAATCTACTGCCAAAAATAATTGCTTTGGTCTTGGATGGGTTCAGAACGAGTTTTAACCTTATTGACCAGGCTAAAATTTCTTTTATATCTTGATTAATTTTATTAATTGTTTCATTGAATTTATCAACATGCGATGACATGTAAATGACAATATCATCAGCATATATGTGATATTTACATGATTTGAATACCGATGAGATTTCCGAAATGTACAGAAGAAAGAGGAGTGGTCCCAAGACAGAGCCTTGAGGGACTCCTGTTTGTATTGGAAGAAAATCCGATATGGACCCATCACTATCTATCACCGCTTGAGTTCTACTTTTTAAATAAGATTCGAACCATAGTACTGCGCTATTGGAAAATTTGAACTTGTTTCTTAACATTTTCAATAAGATATTGTGATCTACTAGGTCAAAAGCCTTTTTAAAATCAAATGAAACAAGAATTGTGACCTGTCGTCGATCCATCGCAAATCTGATGTCTTCTGTAAGTCTTAATAGTGCTGTTTGAGTACTGTGTCCAGATCGGAAGCCAGACTGGTATTTATCAAAAAGACCATTTGAATTTAAATAAAGGACTATTTGGTCATATAATACAACACGTTCGAGAACCTTTGACAGTGAACACAATTTTGCAATAGGTCTATAGTGTTCGACATCACTTGGTCTTTGATTTTTAGGAAGAGGGGTAATTAAAACGGTTTTCCAAAGTGATGGGAAAATTGATGATTGCAAAGAAAAATGCAGAATGTTTAAAGAGTGGGGACTATCTGTGGTAAGAATAATTTGACATATTTTAAAGGTAGTCTGTCGATTCCAGATGAATGCATATTCGATTTGTAAAAATTTTTAAGAAAAAGTTCTAAGCTAATATGGGAAAAGAAAAAATCATTGGAGTTGAATTTGTTTTCAATGTGAAGTATATCTGAAGAAGAAGAGATAAGATTTGATAAAGGATTTACAAAAAAAATGATTTAGGTCGGATTTTGATACAGCTAAAGGTAAGACATCACGATTTTTAACTAAACCAAGACTACGAATATTTTTCCAAAGTTTTTCTGGCTTACTGCACGAAGTCAAATTATCCAAATAGTAATTTTGCTTACTTTTCCGAATCAGTAAGGTGACTTTATTTCTATAAAGTTTAAATAGTTGAAGAGTTTGGGAATTTCTCGTGATTTTATAATTTCTTCTGAAACGATCTCTAATCTTCATTAGGTTTTTTATTTCTGGTGTAAGCCAGGGGGTGGGTTTCTTTTGCAAATGGCAGTTTTATAAGGAGCGTGTTGATCTAACAAGGAAGAAATTTTCAAGTTAAGCAGCTCAATTTTATTTTCAATGTTATTTGATTCATCAATTTCTTTTCAGTTCACAAAATCGAGGTCTTCATTAAATTTAGCGTTATTCAAATGATTTAAATCCCGAAAAGTTATAGTCTTAAATGCTTGAGCTTCCGAGAGTCGATAGCTTAGAAATATACTATCATGCTGGCGACAGAAAGAAACTGATACTTGACCTGATGAAACAACTTTATCCATATGTTCCGAATCAACCAACATGAAATCAAGCCAGGTATCATTTGTTTCAGAATGACAAGTTGGGTTGAATTTTACTAAAGAAAAATTAAAACTGCGAAAGAGATTTTTTAATAATTTAGAACCGTAAGAATTTACAGAAAAGTTGACGTTTAAGTCACCATTTAAAACTACATTATTGTACCTAGGAACGAAGGTTTCCAAAATATCACGAAGATCTTTATAAAAAATGTTATTTGGCGCTCTATATATCGTTATTAGTAGTAGCTTTTCAACACCATGCTTAATCTCTAAAACTAAAAATTCAAAAGAAGGTAATTGCAGGGTTGACGATGAAAATAAAATTTTACAAGAAAACGATGTCCTTGTATATATGCAAACACCACCTCGAGTTTTATCTTTCCGGTCGGATCTAAAAATATTAAAGCCAGGTAGAGAAACGGAATAATCTTTAATCTTCTCATTCAACCATGATTCGGAGACACAAATTACATCGTACGCATTTTGTGACATAAATGCACGAAAATCAGAAAAATGCCCAAAATAGTTTCAATATTTAAATGGCAAATATTAATTTCATTCGTCATAGTGATTTGAGAAATTTAAAAAATATACATAAGTAATTACAGTAAGTAATATTCTAAAATCTAAGTTATTTTTATGGTAATAAATACAAGTTTTATGATGGGTTTCTATATTTAATCTTAACAAACTATCGTGAATACTAAACAGAAAAATTGTCTTAGTACAATATTTCACAGAAATATATTTATCTAGCTTGTTTAAAAATTTTAATGCTGTAATATCAATAAAAAATAAAAGGAAAAAGATATAGTAATAAAATTATAAGGGAAAATCTTGACATAAAAATAAAATATATCATTTAACATGGTTTTGGACCTTGGTATGCTTACTTCCAACGAAATAGATGAGAAAGAAAAATTATCAATTCTTAAAAATTTAAATAAAGGTAATTTTAACAATAGTATACTATTTTCAATAATTTTAAAGTGAATGGAGAAGGATAAAACCACAAACTCACATGTTAATAATATCTTCGTGAGATTTGATAATAATTGCAGTACTGGAGTCATCTTTTTTGGCGAATATTTTGTAATTTTTGAACCACACATACTTGTACGATTTTTGTTTTTGTGCGATTTTTGCATCACGAAAAAGACGCCGATTTGTTGCTGTTAAGCGATTATTTATAAATATTTTAGAAGAGTCACCCTCTATCCAGCCGATGTCCCTGG